>AWOL01S0002996.1:140633-179478 GCA_000715115.1 Nicotiana otophora
TGTGTGTGTGTGTGTGTGTGTGTGTGTGTGTGTGTGTAATAATAAATTTTAAATAGCTACTTCTATATTCGGTTTGATTCGGTTTTTTCAGGTTATATTTTGATTAAAACCAAAATCAAACTAAATTTTGTCGGTTTTTAAAATGCAAAACCAAAACCAGACCAAACCGAAAAGGTATCGGTTTTTTAAGTCGGTTTGGTTCGATTTTTCGGGTTTTTATGAACACCCCTAATATTAGACATTGGTAGATCTTAGGGAAGCAAATATGCGTTGGCATTGTTGCTGAGAAATGTGGAAGACGACTGTATATAACTGTTTTTTAATTAAGCCATCCATTCGGGGTATAATTCCCGATATGGTGGGGGGGTCGTCTTTGACCCCTATTGTATATAACGTTGCAGAGAATATGAATACTTAAAATTGGCCGAGGACTTGGGAAGATAAAGCATGACAAACACAAAGGGAGTGAGTGATTAGTGGTTCATATAGTGGCAATTTTTAAGGTTTTTTTTAATAGAAAAAAATCAATTATGCCGTATGGTGGCATGTCCCTATCATTAAATCAGAGAAAATACAAGGATAAGAGGCAAACTCAATATTGGATCCTCATTAGAAGACCTGAAATAGATTAGCACAAGTAAAAAAATTTTAAGGTTGAGAACGATGACAAGGCAGATAACCTTGGACCGGAGTAGAAGCTAAAATTGTGAATTTAACTGGACTCATTATTTTTATTGAAAGTTAGAAAATATTACAAACTAGGTACAAAACGTATAATTCCAGTTTATTGAAGATAAAGAGAGTGGGTGTTACAAAAACCAAAGTATTGTTTATCATAAAAGGTGTGGGCAATTGGATTCATTATTTTGAGACGGATGAAGTTATTCAATACTATTTATTTGGCCCAGCTCTTTCAAGGGTGACATTCAATCCATTTTAGCACGTGGGAAAAAGTGTGGCTGTTAGAATTTGAAAATCAATCAATCTTAGACGGAGGGAGTTATTCAATACTATTTATTTCTTTAAAGATGTGGCGCACGTGGGATGGCCCAACACTTTCAAGGCTGATATTCAACTCATTTTAACATGTGGGAAAAAGTGTGGCTATTAGAATTTAGAAGTTCAATCATCTTAGACGATTGAGATTTATTCAATACTATTTATTTCTTTAAAGATGTGGCGCACCTAGGATGGTCTAGCACTTTCAAAGGTGACATTCAATCCATTTTAACATGTGGAAAAAAGTGTGGCTATTAATAGAAGTGTTCGTTAATTCAGTACGGTATTTAATAATTACGGTTCGGTATTTCGGTATTCAGTATATTAATTATGCATACCAAATACCATATCAAATACCATACCAAATAACATACCATTTTCTCATTTGGTTCGGTATGGTTTCGGTACGGTTTCGGTATAATACCAAATCTGCTGTTGGAGGACCTTATGCTTGGCAACAGTGACATTTGTAGTATTCAAATTATTTTTAGACTGGAAAAAGAAAAGAAAATACTAACTAAGATACCAAAGCCAGCAGCAAGAGAATAAGAATATATGCAAAAATACAAACAAAGAATTAAGGTTGTAATTTACAACTAATTTCAGTTACATCATGCATAGAGAATGTCGATTTCAAAACACAAAAACAACATGATATTTTCTTTTTTTCTCAAATGCAACATTCTCTTTTGGAAAAAATAAACCATGTCAACAATAGAAGAAAAGTTCAATTCTGTCCAATATGTTCATACAATTTCAGAAGTCGATCGTCTTCTCCCTTCTGCTAATCGTTGGAACTCCATAGCACTGGACTCAATCTCTTTCCAAAATCTTCTTTAAATGAAAATTTTAAACGAGCTCCTGGGTAATAATCCACTCACCTGCCACCACTCTGTGTTTCGAAGCTACTGTAATAATCAACCAGCTCGAGAAAACACATATTCATACATAAAAAAGACAACTTTAACGGAGAAAATTTAAGAAGATGAGTAGATCGGAGAAAATCTGAAAATGGTTGTTAACCTGGAATTGTCCAGGAGCAGATCAGAGAAAGAAAATACTCACTCTCGAAGTTGACATGCACTCGCACAGTAGGTAGTCCATAGTCGTGAATTGTAGATTTGTCGATGTTGGTTTGTTGTTTTTTGAGAGAAACCTAGGGTTAGAAAAATGAGGGAAAGGACTAAGGGAGATAGGGAAAGGGAAATTGATACTAGGTTGGGGCGTTGGGCGTTGGGGTGTAAGTGTTGGGCTTAGTTTTATTGGACTCGAAAATAGAAATAGAGGTGGTCTGCAAGGGCTGGTCAGTGTAGCACTTAAATGTTTCGGTATTTAGATATAACGAAATATCGTAGGCTCAATATTAAGTACCGTATCGAAATACCGAAAAATTTATACCGAAGAATATCGAAATACCGAAACTGAAATAACAAATTAATTTGATTCGGATTGAAATTTTATTTTTCGAATTTTATGACCACCACTAGCTATTTGAATTTGGAAGTTCAATCAATCTTCAACACTAAATTAACCTTATATTTTGTTGGACTTTTCTTTCTTTCTTTCTTTTGTACTCCATGTTTCTTCCCTTTGTCTTTTTCTTTTTTCACTTTTATCTTTTATTTTCTTTTTGTTGTTCACGTGGGGTAAAAGTTTTATGGGACCATGATATTTGTATGGTTATAAAAGTTTCTCATTAAGGATAAAATTAGTAAAAAGACGAGTTTAAAGTTGAATTATTTCTAATTGTAGAAATGTGTTATTCTTTTTTTAACGGACTACTAATGAAAGTGTGTCACCTAAATTGAAATAGATGGTGTAATATATATTAGAAACCTAGTTTTCAGTAGCTCTCTTAATGACTTAATGTATAAAGACATTAATATTTTGTAAAATATGATCCATTGTTTCTTATTGAAATAACTCAATACGATATCTTGATTGACTTTTTTATCCTTTAATACTATATTTCATGTTGGATAGAATTATACTATAATTATTTTTTTATTTTTTGGATATACAATGCTTTGTTTAAATTTGACGAACTAATAGTTAAGAATTTGAGGTAAACTATAATTTTAACACTTTTTTCCATAAATCTGAATCATTAGGAAAGCTTCTGTTTGGAAGTCATCTCTGTTTTTCTTTTTTCCTTTTAAGTTTATGCTAGAAATGTTTAGACAATTTTGTAATTCCAAGTTTTTCTAATTACTATTTTAATTTATTGTAAATGTAAAAACAAATAGTGAATATCATGAAGAATGTTATTTAAGTTAGAAAAACACATATATAAAAACCTCTTTTGCAATAGTTGTCAGACTTCTCTAGTTGATTCAAATAGTTTTTCTCTTGCACTGGCCAAATATACGGTAAAATATGATTCATATTTTCGTAACGAGATAATTCATATTTGGTTTATATAATCTTCAATAGGTAAGAGGTTATAAATATATCAAGCATAAAATAATCAGTCAAAAACTCATCATTAATTTAATTACACAAATCTGTCTTAAAGCCTATTTGGTCAATCATAAAAAATCAGCATATTTTGAAAAATATTTTTTTTTCAAAAGTATTTTTTGATCAGAAGCGGTTTGTATTCGTTAATTAATTTGAAAAATACTTCTGAGCAGCAATTAATGTTTGGCCAAAGTTTTAAAAATGCTTTTAAGTGTATTTGTTTCAAAAGTATTTTCGCTTCTAATCAAAAGTATTTTTTTCTTCTAAAAACTTAGTCAAACGCTTCAACTTTGGAAAAACAAAAGTGCTTTTAGCTTTGAAAAAGATTGGCCAACCGGCTTACTAATCAACTTTATCAAAAAAGAAAATGACGGAAAAAAGTAGCTGCATAATTGTTGCTATGCTATTTGCAATTTGACTGAGGTCCAACGTTCCAGCCCCGCATATTTATATGTTTTTTATCATATATTTTGTTATGAATGAAGTTGACTCCATAAAAAGTGTTACCACCAGCAAAACTGTCGCACCACCGCACAATCACAACAAATGTTTCATTCATAAAAACTGACTATCTTCCATTGAACTTCTAACATTTAGATAGGAAAAAAAGAAGCTAAATTGCAACGAGAAGAAAAAATAATGTTCTTATTCCCGTGGATCATCCTTTTACTCTGAAATGGGTAAAAGTTCCAAGCCAAAAATGAAAATTTTGCTAGTTAGTTATATAAAGAATTTAATTCTGATAAAAGGAAAACAAACAAAAAAAGAATTGACAAGGTGAACCAACCAGAACCAAGAGTTATCCGCGATAGATTTTATAAAAACAAAATTTTACATGGGAGGACTGTGTAGTGGTTGCATGCGCGGAAGAAGTTCTGCTGATGCTGATGCGCATCTGAGCGAGGTTGACCACAGAAGCAGCTTTGGCAAGGCAGTAGGGGCGTCGCAGATGCGAAGAAGGCTCGCAGATGTTGTTCTGTGACGAGCGCAAAACACGTACTTAAATTGTGCTGGCTAGTCAAAGATAGTATAGTATAATATCGTGTCCACAGGGATTGGATTTTAACAGAACTATCTTAGTTTGTAGCTAGATTGCTATTCAGGAGGATCAACAGTTGAGGTTTATATAATTAATAATATATAATCTACAGCTATTCACTAATGACAATCTCAATAGAGGTAAGAAAGGGAATTATCAATGGGAGAAAATATGGGTTGATAGGATAGGTGCAAGATAATAGTTTGGAATATAACTTTAGATAATTCACTTCTAATGTTCAAGTGCGTCTCTCGAATTCACTTAATTATCAGTGCAAATATTTAGTAGAAACTCCTCTCTTGATTAAGTCTCAACCTCACAATATGAACCAATTTATGCGCGGTGAAGATATGCAAGAATTCGTAATGGATTGGTATTTAGGAGAACCTCTTTCGATTATCCTCCTACCTAGGTTTAGGCAAGGATTCAACTAGCCTCTTTTGATTACTTAGAATAATCTATGAACTCGGCCAACAATATAGTGCAAATATATCACAAGTTATGCCTCTTTCGATTACAAGAACAAGTGAACATAGATGCAACAATTAAATCTTCTAAAAACGATTCAAATACATAAAAATAAAGTTATAATTCACAAACAACCATCAATACACCAAATCCATCAAAACCCAAAAGGTTCTACTCCATAGACACGGAGAAGTTCTTCACAAATAAAATAAAAGTAGAGAAAAACATAAATATAATCCAAACCCGGATCATGAGTGAGGAAGGAAGGTTGAAATCCTTGTGTTCTTGCTTCTCCTTCTTCTCCTTAGCTTCCCTAGGTCTAAGGTATGTCAAAAGTCCTAAAATGTTATTTTGGGGTATTTAATCCGCCCCCAAAACAAAAATGGATGAAACTACATTTTTTTCTTAGAGAAATAGGATTCTTCTCGGATAGGACATGCGGGGTCGCGCATTTTGCACACCGTTCTACCCAAGTGCGCGCCCAGTGCGCGATTGCGCATCTAGGTGGTATGAATTGGGGATTTTGGAAAGTGTGAAACATCAAAGTTATAGCCCTTTTAAATAGCTTTCCACAAATATATTGTGGAGCCCAAACGGAATTCTGAGCTAAATGTTATGTGCATTTTACTGGACAGTGCACAGTATGCCTGCTCGATTTTTCGTTTCGTTCTTAAAGTGCACTATCATCCGTTGATCCCCGAACACAATTCCAACTTAATCATTGGGATTTTACTCAGATTTCAAAGCTCTAAAATAGCATGAATTCATTCCACAACATCTACATAGATCGGAATCACTCCTACAAGGCATAAAATACACAATTAGTGCAAAACACTAGCGATTAAAGCTCCAACTCAATTAAAGTGCAGTAAATTAGAGTGTAATAAGAGACTGAAACAAAAGATTATAGCCTGCCATCAACACCCCCACACTTAAACTATTGCTCGTCCTCGAGCAATCAAACCACACTTTGTATAGACACGACCTTTTTAAACAACTCCACTAACTCATTACACCAAGAATATTTAAAATAGACTAAGCACAATAGTGAACATTTTCACCTCAAGAATTGACTCACAAGTACCACGCATTTTTCACAACTCGCTCACTTACTCTAACACAGAGATCAGTGACAATACATTTTCTTCATGAATCAAGTGCCCTTACCCAACAATAGAGAGTACTTCCACACACAATAAAAGTTAAGAATAATTAGGAACTTAAGATAGAAAGAATTCACTCACTCTCAGAAACAACATTCATATGCCACAAAAGATGCACAATAGGCTTTCCCGTAGTGTACTACTATACTAATCGAGCTTATTCTATCAAGGATCAAGTAGGACTTTAATTGGTTGTAATGTAGGTTACAGAATGAATAGGATACATTTAGAATAACTACACCTCCCTAAGCACTTTTAATACATATACTTAACCTTTAAACCTCACACTTATATCAAGCCATAACTCCACCTTCACATACGTATATGTTAACTTCCAACTTCTTTAAGCACAAATACATCAAGAGTTACCACTATCAATAAATATAAACTATTGTTTTTTCTTTATTTTCTTTTTCGATTCAAGTGGCTCATACTTTTTCACAATGGTGCACCTTTCTCCTTATTTTAATAGTTCCACTCAAAAGCCAAACCAACCACCCCACACTTTAACTTTTACAAAGTTCATACCAATTTCAAGTGCTCACGAGAGGTAAATGGTTCAAATAGATGGTAAATTCAAACACAAGGGTAAGGCTTGTAATGTGGTTACCAAAGAAATAAGATTACAGGCTCAGTGGGGTGAACTACGATACATAACAATTTGGTGGGTAAAATATATAGTTGCCTCAACAAAGAAACACCTATATCACTTCCAAGACTGAACAAATCTACTATTTCATTTTGCAAACACACGGAAAAAGTTCTAGACATCAAATACAATGCACAGAATGCACAAAATCGCTCACACACACATGGCACAAAAGTCACTCAGGATCGGACTCATCAAGACACTCTAATCAAAGTAGTTAAGCAAAGTTAAGATCATACAATTTAAGGTGCTTATACAAGAGTCAAAAAATAGATCCTAAGCGTCACAACTAAAGCATTTATTATTCTCAGGCATTATGAAGTCAAGATATGTTGCTTTCATTTCAAATCATAGCACAAGGTTTCCTAATAAAAAATAAAATAATAAAAAAAAAACTAACTACATCCGACTCAAACAAAACCCTTGGAAAAGAATCGCGGAACAAATAAAGACCAAGGGGGAATTCAAACGCTACAAAAAAATTTCTTTCGACTTAATCCCTCAAGAAACCTGTCGAATGACATCCATCATCGGGAAAAGTAAAAAAAAATTAAAATTTTCAATCAAATGAATTACAAAACACACATACACATAGACATTTATACATATATACATCCTCACCCCACACTTTAAATTGTGTCATGTCCCTATGACACACAAATAAAAGCAAGAGGTAAGGGAACTTTCCCTGAACATCGAGTCGGGGTTTGAGTCGAAGTTGGGCTCCATCCCTCGCGCCCGAACTAGTGCACTAATCCATGCAAATAGCTTATTCTCGGCCTTCTTGGGGTATACCCCACACTTTTCTTTCTCACTCACTGCATCCTTCTCTTTTTCGTCCTTCACTTTCCACACAATACTAGCAGCTAGCTTCTCCCTTTTTACCCCCGTTTCTACATTCATCTCAAAAGTCACTGTCTCCTCGCCCACTCTAAGCATGAGTTTTCTCTCATGTATATCTAATATTTCTCTACCCGTTGCTAGGAATAGTTTTCCTAGGATGAGGGGGACCTCCTTGTTCTATTCCATATTGACCACTATGAAATCCACATGAAATACAAATTTATCTACCCGAACTAAGACATCTTCAACTATTCCCTCGGGTATTAGAGTTGTTTGGTCTGCCAGCTGCAAGGATATTGGTACAGAACTTAGCTCTCCAATCTCCTTCTCCAGTTTCCTGTAAATATATATAGGCATTAAATTAATTGAGGCACCAAAAACACATAGAGACTTATCAAAATTATTAGTGCCTAAAGAGCAAGGTATGGTAAAACTCCCTCGATCTCCACACTTTTGTGGGAGTTTGTTTTGCAATATTGCACTGCAATGCTCTGTGAGCTTGACCACTGAGGTCTCTTCTATTTTCCTCTTCTTTATCAGGATCTCCTTCAAGAACTTGGCATAAGTTGGCATTTGTGAGAGCACTTCTATGAATGGTAGGTTTACATGAACTTGTTTCAGCACATCTAAAAATCTCTCGAACTGCTTGTCCAGCTTTTCTCTACTATACTTTTGGGGAAAAGGAAGCATAGGCATATGCTTGCTCGCCTCAGGTTCCTCCCTTCTCGAGTTTTCTTCCTTCTTGTTTTAGACACCACTTTTCAGTTGCACCCTAACGAGCATAAAACACGCACTTAAATTGTGCTCACTAGTCAAAGATAGTATAGTATAATATCGTGTCCATAGGGATTGAATTTTAACAGAATTATCATAGTTTGTAGCTAGATTACTATTCAGGAGGATCAACAGTTGAGGTTTATATAATTAATAATATAAAATCTACAGCTATTGACTAATGACAATCGCAACAGAGGTAAGAAAGGGAATTATCAATGGGAGAAAATATGGGTTGATAGGATAGGTGCAAGATAATAGTTCGGGATATAACTTTAGATAATTCACTTCTAATGTTCAAGTGAGTCTCTTGAATTCACTTAATTATCAGTGCAAATGTTTAGTAGAAACTCCTCTCTTGATTAAGTCTCAACCTCACAATATGAACCAATTTATGCGCGGTGAAGATATGCAAGAATTCGTAATAGATTGGTCTTTAGGAGAACCTCTTTCGATTATCCTCCTAACTAGGTTTAGGCAAGGATTCAACTAGCCTCTTTCGATTACTTAGAATAATCTATGAACTCAACCAACAATATAGTGCAAATATATCACAAGTTATGTCTCTTACGATCACAAGAACAAGTGAACATAGATGCAATAATTAAATCTTTCAAAAATGATTCAAGTACATAAAAATTGAGTTATAATCCACAAACAACCATCAATACACCAAATCCATCAAACCACAAAAGGTTCTACACCATAGACATGGAGAAGTTCTTCACAAATGAAACAAAAATAAAGGAAACCATAAATACAATCCAAACCCGTCTCTTGAGTGAAAGTTGTAGCCCTTTGGAATAGCTTTCCAACTATATATTGTGGAGCCCAAACAGATTTCTGAGCTAAATGTTATGTGTATTTTACTGGACATTGCGCAGTACGCCTGCTCGATTCTTCGTTACATTCTTAAAGTGAACATCATTCGTTGATCCCCGAACACGATACCAACTTAATCCTTGGGCATTTACTCAGACTTCAAAGCTCCAAACTATCATGAATTATTTCCACAATATCTACATAGATCGGAATCACTCTTACAAGGCAGAAAACACATAATTAGTGCAAAACACTAATGATTAAAGCTCTAACTCAATTAAAGTACTATAAATTAGAGTGCAGTAAGCGACTAAAATACTAGATTATAGCCTACCATCAACTCCCCACACTTAAACCATTGCTCATCCTCGAGCAATCAAACTACACTTCACATCGACATGACCTTTTTAAACAACTCTCATAACTAATCATACCAAGAATTCTTGTATAAAGTTTTCTTCCACCTTATTTATGAACTTAAACATAAGCTCCTCTAAACTATTATTCTTCTCTTGAGGTGGTTGTCTCACTTCGCTTTCATTCCAGTCACAATAAGGGTATTCATCCTAACTTGAGTCAGAATTATACCCATATGAATTCTCATACATGTACTGACTAGAGACAAAGTGAGAGTGTTCGAAAGATGTACCATAGGAAGAATACCTACCTGTTTGACAATCAACCCAAAGATGATTTTCACAGCATTTAAAACATGTAGCACACCGCTTATAATATTCAACTGCTAACTCTTCAACCGTTTACTTAGGCTGGTTGTACTCCATCTTCACAACATTTAGAGTTCAATAACAAGAATATGCTCTTCAAGATTTCTTCAACAAAGGAAATCTTGAAGAGACGTTAACATAACAAAACTAAAATTAAAAATTAAAAACTAGTACCTCAATTAGCACTACAAACTATTTCAAACACTATTGATTGCCAATCCCCGGCAATAACGCCAAAATTTGACGAGCACAAAATACACACTTAAATTGTGCTCGCTAGTCAAAGATAGTATAGTATAATATCGTGTCCACAAGAATTGAATTTAAATAGTATTATCGTAGTTTGGTTCTAGATTTCTATTCAGGAGTATTAATAGTTGACATACACGATCGTGCACCTGGAGAGCTGCTCGCGCACATGGTCGTGCATTTTGCATATCGTTCTGCCCCAAGTGAGAGATCGCGCACTCGGTCGTGCACCTGGGTGGTATCAGTTGGGTATTCGGGAAAGTGTAAAACATGAAAGTTGTAGCCCTTTGGAATAGCTTTCCAACTATATATTGTGGAGCCCAAACAGATTTCTGAGCTAAATGTTATGTGTATTTTACTGGACATTGCGCAGTACGCCTACTTGATTCTTCGTTACGTTCTTAAAGTGAACATCATTCGTTGATCCCCGAACACGATCCCAACTTATTCCTTGGGCATTTACTCAGACTTCAAATCTCTAAAATATCATGAATTATTTTCACAACATTTACATAGATCGGAATCACTCTTACAAGGCATAAAACACACAATTAGTGCAAAATACTAACGATTAAAGCTCTAGCTCAATTAAAGTGTAGTAAATTAGAGTGCAATAAGCAACTAAAATACTGGATTATAGCCTACCATCAACTCCCCACACTTAAACCATTGCTCATCCTCGAGCAATCAAACTACACTTCACATAGACATGGCCTTTTTAAACAACTCTCATTATCATCATACCAAGAATGCTTGTATAAATTTCTCTTCCACCTTATTTATGAACTTATACATAAGCTCCTCTAAACTACCATTCTTCTCTTGAGGTGGTTGTCTCACTTCGCTTTCATTCCAGTCATAATAAGGGTATTCATCCTAACTTGAGTCAGAATTGTACCCATATGAATCCTCATACATGTACTGACTAGAGACAAAGTGAGAGTGTTCAAAAGATGTACCATAGGAAGAATACCTACCTGTTTGACAATCAACCCAAAAATGATTTTCACAGCATTTAAAACATGTAGCACACCGCTTATAATATTCAGCTGCTAACTCTTCAACCATTTACTTAGGCTGGTTGTACTTCATCTTCACAACATTTAGAGTTCAATAACAAGAATATGCTCTTCAAGATTTCTTCAACAAAAGAAATCTTGAAGAGAAGTTAACATAACAAAACTAAAATTAAAAATTAAAAACTAATACCTCAATTAGCACTACAAACTATTTCAAACACTATTGTTTGCCAATCCCCGGCAATAACGCCAAAATTTGACGAGCGCAAAATACACACTTAAATTGTGCTCGCTAGTCAAAGATAGTATAGTATAATATCGTGTCCACAAGAATTGAATTTAAATAGTATTATCGTAGTTTGTTGCTAGATTGCTATTCAGGAGTATAAACAGTTGACATACACGGTCGTGCACCTGGAGAGCTGCTCGCGCACTTGGTCGTGCATTTTGCACATCGTTCTGCCCAAAGTGAGAGATCGCGCACTCGGTCATGCACCTAGGTGGTACCAGTTGGGTATTCGGGAAAGTGTAAAACATGAAAGTTGTAGCCCTTTGGAATAGCTTTCGAACTATATATTGTGAAGCCCAAACAGATTTATGAGCTAAATGTTATGTGTATTTTACTGGACATTGCGCAGTACGCCTCCTCGATTCTTCGTTACGTTCTTAAAGTGAACATCATTCGTTGATCCCCGAACACGATCCCAACTTAATCCTTGAGCATTTACTAAGACTTCAAAGCTCCAAAATATCATGAATTATTTCCACAACATCTATATAGATCGGAATCACTCTTACAAGGCATAAAACACATAATTAGTGCAAAACACTAACGATTAAATCTCTAACTCAATTAAAGTGTAGTAAATTAGAGTGCAATAAGCGACTAAAATACTGGATTATAGCCTACCATCAACTCCCCACACTTAAACCATTGCTCATCCTCGAGCAATCAAACTACACTTCATATAGACATGGCCTTTTTAAACAACTCTCATAATCATTATACCAAGAATTCTTGTATAAATTTCTCTTCCACCTTATGAACTTATACATAAGCTCCTCTAAACTATTATTCTTCTCTTGAGGTGGTTGTCTCACTTCGCTTTCATTCCAGTCATAATAAGGGTATTCATCCTAACGTAAGTCAGAATTGTACCCATATGAATCCTCATACATGTACTGACTAGAGACAAAGTGAGAGTGTTCAAAAGATGTACCATAGGAAGAATACCTACCTGTTTGACAATCAACCCAAAGATGATTTTCACAGCATTTAAAACATGTAGCACACCGCTTATAATATTCAGCTGCTAACTCTTCAACCGTTTACTTAGGCTGGTTGTACTCCATCTTCACAACATTTAGAGTTTAATAACAAGAATATGCTCTTCAAGATTTCTTCAACAAAAGAAATCTTGAAGAGAAGTTAACATAACAAAACTAAAATTAAAAATTTAAAACTAATACCTCAATTAGCACTACAAACTATTTCAAACACTATTGATTGCCAATCCCCGGCAATAACGCCAAAATTTGACGAGCGCAAAATACACACTTAAATTGTGCTCGCTAGTCAAAGATGGTGTAGTATAATATCGTGTCCACAAGAATTTAATTTAAACAGTATTATCGTAGTTTGTTGCTAGATTGCTATTCAGGAGAATAAACAGTTGACATACACGGTCGTGCACCTGGAGAGCTGCTCGCGCACTTGGTCGTGCATTTTGCATATCGTTCTGCCCCAAGTGAGAGATCGCGCACTCGGTCGTGCACTTGGATGGTATCAGTTGGGTATTCGGGAAAGTGTAAAACATGAAAGTTGTAGCTCTTTGGAATAGCTTTCCAACTATATATTGTGGAGCCCAAACAGATTTCTGAGCTAAATGTTATGTGTATTTTACTGGACATTGTGCAGTACGCCTGCTTGATTCTTCGTTACGTTCTTAAAGTGAACATCATTCGTTGATCCCCGAACACCATCCCAACTTAATCCTTGGGCATTTACTCAGACTTCAAAGCTCCAAAATATCATGAATTATTTCCACAACATCTACATAGATCGGAATCACTCTTACAAGGCATAAAACACACAATTAGTGCAAAACACTAACGATTAAAGCTCTAACTCAATTAAAGTGTAGTAAATTAGAGTGCAATAAGCGACTAAAATACTGGATTATAGCCTACCATCAACTCCCGACACTTAAACCATTGCTCATCCTCGAGCAATCAAACTACACTTCACATAGACATGGCCTTTTTAAACAACTCTCATAATCATCATACCAAGAATTCTTGTATAAATTTCTCTTCCACCTTATTTATGAACTTATACATAAGCTCCTCTAAACTACCATTCTTCTCTTGAGGTGTTTGTCTCACTTCACTTTCATTCCAGTCATAATAAGGGTATTCATCCTAACTTGAGTCAGAATTGTACCCATATGAATCCTCATACATGTACTGACTAGATACAAAGTGAGAGTGTTCAAAAGATATACCATAGGAAGAATACCTACCTGTTTGACAATCAACCCAAAGATGATTTTCACATCATTTAAAACATGTAGCACACCGCTTATAATATTCAGTTGCTAACTCTTCAACCGTTTACTTAGGCTGGTTGTACTCCATCTTCACAACATTTAGAGTTCAATAACAAGAATATGCTCTTCAAGATTTCTTCAACAAAAGAAATCTTGAAGAGAAGTTAACATAACAAAACTAAAATTAAAAATTAAAAACTAATACCTAAATTAGCACTACAAACTATTTGAAATGCTATTGTTTGCCAATCCCCGGCAATAACGCCAAAATTTGACGAGCGCAAAATACACACTTAAATTGTGCTCGCTAGTCAAAGATAGTATAGTATAATATCGTGTCCACAAGAATTGAATTTAAACAGTATTATCGTAGTTTGTTGCTAGATTGCTATTCAGGAGTATCAACAGTTGACATACACGGTCGTGCTCCTGGAGAGCTGCTCGCGCACTTGGTCGTGCATTTTGCACATCGTTCTGCCCCAAGTGAGAGATCGCGCACTCGGTCGTGCACCTGGGTGGTATCAGTTGGGTATTAGGGAAAGTGTAAAACATGAAAGTTGTAGCCCTTTGGAATAGCTTTCCAACTATATATTGTGGAGCCCAAACAGATTTTTGAGCTAAATGTTATGTGTATTTTACTGGACATTGCGCAGTACGCCTGCTCGATTCTTCGTTACGTTCTTAAAGTAAACATCATTCGTTGATCCCCGAACTCGATCCCAACTTAATCCTTGGGCATTTACTCAGACTTCAAATCTCCAAAATATCATGAATTATTTCCACAACATCTACATAGATCGGAATCACTCTTACAAGGCATAAAACACACAATTAGTGCAAAACACTAACGATTAAAACTCTAACTCAATTAAAGTGCAGAAATTAGAGTGCAATAAGCGACTAAAATACTGGATTATAGCCTACCATCAGCTCCCCACACTTAAACCATTGCTCATCCTCGAGCAATCAAACTACACTTCACATAGACATGACCTTTTTAAACAACTCTCATAACTCATCATACCAAGAATTCTTGTATAAATTTCTCTTCCACCTTATTTATGAACTTATACATAAGCTCCTCTAAACTACCATTCTTCTCTTGAGGTGGTTGTCTCACTTCGCTTTCATTCCAGTCATAATAAGGGTATTCATCTTAACTTGAGTCAGAATTATACCCATATGAATCCTCATACATGTACTGACTAGAGACAAAGTGAGAGTTCAAACGATGTACCATAGGAAGAATACCTACCTGTTTGACAATCAACCCAAAGATGATTTTCACAGCATTTAAAACATGTAGCACACCGCTTATAATATTCAGCTGTTAACTCTTCAACCGTTTACTTAAGCTGGTTGTACTCCATCTTCACAACATTTAGAGTTCAATAACAAGAATATGCTCTTCAAGATTTCTTCAACAAAAGAAATCTTGAAGAGAAGTTAACATAACAAAACTAAAATTAAAAATTTAAAACTAATACCTCAATTAGCACTACAAACTATTTCAAACACTATTGATTGCCAATCCTCGGCAATAACGCCAAAATTTGACGAGCGCAAAATACACACTTCAATTGTGCTCGCTAGTCAAAAATAGTATAGTATAATATCGTGTCCACAAGAATTGAATTTAAACAGTATTATCATAGTTTATTGCTAGATTGCTATTCAGGAGTATCAACAATTGATGTTTATATAATTAATAATCTAAAATCTACAGCTATTGACTAATGACAATCCCAACAAAGATAAGAAAGAAAGTTATCAATGAGAGAAAATAAGGGTTGATAGGATAGGTGCAAGATAATTGTTAGGGATCTAACTTTAGATAATTCACTTCTAATGTTCAAGTGAGTCTCTCGAATTCACTTAATTATCAGTGCAAATGTTGAGTAGAAACCCCTCTCTCGATTAAGTCTCAACCTTACAATATGAACCAATTTAAGCTCGGGGAAGATATGCAAGAATTCGTAATGGATTAGTCTTTAGGAGAACCTCTTTCGATTATCCTCCTAACTTGGTTAAGACAAGAATTCAACTAGCCTCTTTCGATTACTTAGAAGAATCTATGAACTCAGCCAAGAATATAATGCAAATATATCACAAGTTATGCCTCTTTCGATTACAAGAACTAGTTAACATAGATGCAACAATTAAATCTTCCAAAAATGATTCAAATACATACAAATAGAGTTATAATCCACAACAACCATCAATACACCAAATCAATCAAAACCCAAAAGGTTCTACTCCATAGAGATGGAGAAGTTCTTCACAAATGAAACAAAAATAGAGGAAAACATAAATACAATCCAAACCCGAATCTTGAATGAGGAAGGAAGGATGAAATCTGTCATGACCCAAAATTCCAACATGTCGTGATGGAGCCTATCTTGATACTAGGCAAGCCGATAATCTCAATAAAATCCAAACTTCTCTTTTAAGGTTGAAAATATAATATTTAAATACAATACAAACACTCCCCAAAACATGGTGTCACTGAGTACATGAGCATCTAATATGAATACAAGTCTAGAAAATATAGTCTATAATAGTCTGAGACCAAATACAGTGAACAAAGAGATAGAGAAGGAGATACAATATCTGCGGAACACGGCAGCTACCTCAAACATCTCCTAAAAATCAACCGCGCGAATGGATCAACACCCGCTATGTTCGGGAATACCTGGATCTGCACACGAAGTGCAGGGTGTAGTATGAGTACAACCAACTCAGCAAGTAACAATAATAAATAAGGAACTGAAGATAGTAACGAGCTACACAATTATGGTTCATTTCGAGTAATCCTAGCAAAGAATAGACATGCTATCAAATATGGCAGTTTAATGTCAAATCAATTTTTTTATACAATTCATGTTCATGTAATTCGTATATCAACAATCTTTCAGAGATTTCACAACAATGACAGATAGCAACTAAGTGCAACAACAAATGGAAATCAAATACAACCTCTCAGGACAACAATCACTCACTGGGCTCCCAGCCCTCATCACTCACTCTCAATGGGTACCCGCGCTCACTGGGGGTGTACAGACTCCGGAGGGGCTCCTACAACCCAAGCGCTATAATCTGCATTGACAACTCACGTGTTGCACGGACAATTCACGTGCCATAATATAAATATCTGGATCCGCACGGCCAACTCACGTGCTATAGTATAATATAAGAATCTGCACGGCCAACTCATATGTTGTACGGCCAACTCACGTGCTATAGTATAATATAAGGATCCGCATGGCCAACTCACGTGTTATAGTATAATATAAGGATCCGCACGGCTAACTCACGTGTTGCATGGACAACTCACGTGCTATAGTAAAATATAAGGATCCGCACGGCCAACTCACGTGCTATAGTATAATATAAGGATCTGCATGGCCAACTCACGTGTTGCACGGACAACTCATGTGCTATAGTATCAATATATCACAATCAGGCCCTCGGCCTCACTCAGCCATAAATCTCTCCAGTCTCTCGGGCTCTCAATAATCATGATATCAGCCCAAACAACGATGATATGATGTATCAATAATAATAACAAAGACTGAGATAAAATATGCAAGTAAAACCTGAGACTGAGTACATATAGCATTTAGCAGGCAATTCAACAAGTACGTAGCCTTTGTGGGTCCCAACAGTACTATCACATAGCCTAAGCATGATTTCTAGCATGATTTACAGTCAAATTTTATCAACACATAGAGAGCATATAGCTAACAACAAATTATTCAACTTTACAGTTTTCCGGGACGGACTAAGTCACAATCCCCTTGGTGCACGCCCACACGCTCGTCACCTAGCATGTGCGTCACCTCCAAAATAATCGCATGATACCAAAAATCCAGGGTTTCATAACCTCAGGACCAAATTTAAAACTGTTACTTACTTCAAGTCGTGAAATTCTTATTCTGCAATGTCCTTTCCTCGTGAATTGGTCTCCAAACACCTCAAATCTGGTCATAAATAATTTGTTTCAGTCAATAAAATTTATTGGAATTAATTCCATAAGAAAATAATAATTTTCCATAAAAATAAAAAAATTAGCTCAAAAATCGCCCATGGGCCCACGTCCCGAAACTCGACAAAGTTACAAAATCCGGAAATCCATTCAACCACGAGTCTAACCATACCAATTTTATCAAAATACGACCCCAACTCGACCCTCAAATCTTCAATTTAAATCAAGAGCGTTTTTAAATTTTCCCAACTCAATTCACCGATTAAATGATAAAAATAACCATGGATTCGGGTAATATAACCAATATTGAGTTAAGAACACTTACCCCGTTGTTTTCTCTGAAAATCACCCAAAAATCGCCTCAATCCGAGCTCCAAATCGTCAAAAACTGAAAATGGGACGAAGTCCCATTTCAGAACTTAAACTCTCTGCCCAGACATTTGCTCTACGCGATCGCCAACATTCCCACGCGATCGCGAAGAACAATTTTCCATCGCCCAGATTTTACTCTACGCGATCGCGGACTTTCCCATGCGATCGTGATGCACAACATCAGAGACATACGTGATCACGGACTAGACCACGCGATCGCGAAGCACAAAATGCGTGACTTATACTCCGCTCCACTTACTCTATGCAAACGCGACCTTCGTCATGCTTTCGCGAGTCACAAAATTCCAGAGCTACACGATCGCATCTCGCTTCACGCGATCGCAAAGCACAAAATGCCATTGCCTCACATTAACCCTACGCGATCGCAGATATCCCCACGCGATCGCGTAGAACAAAAACCCCCACTGTTCAAATAAGTCTACGCGATCGCAAACGCATTCACACGATCGCGTAGAAGGAAAACATTATTAGATATCAGAAAATTCCAGCAGCTATTCAAGTCCAAATGTTTGATCCGTTAACCATCCAAAACTCACCCGAGCCCCTCGAGTCCTCCACCAACTATACCAACAAGTCCTAAAATATCATACAGACTTATTCGAACCCTCAAATCACCTCAAACAATGCTAAAATCATGAATTACACCCCAATTCAAGCCTAATGAGCTATGAAATTTCTAAATTCTACAAATGACTCCGGAACCTATCAAATCACGTCCGATTGACCTCAAATTTTTCACACAAGTCATAAATGACATAATAGAGGCATTCCAATTTTCAGAATTGGATTCCAACCTCGATATAAAAAAGTCAACCCCCCGGTGAAACTTCTCAAAAATTAAACATGAATTACACCCCAATTCAAGCCTAATGAGCTATGAAATTTCTAAATTCTACAAACGACTTCGGAACCTAACAAATCACGTCTGATTGACCTCAAATTTTTCACACAAGTCATAAATGACATAATAGAGGTATTCCAATTTTCAGAATTGGATTCCAACCTCGATATAAAAAAGTAAACCCCCCGGTGAAACTTCTCAAAAATTAAACTTTCAGCATTTCAAACCTAATTTCTCTACGAACTTCCAAATAATATTCCGTACATGCTCCTAAGTCCAAAATCACCATACGGAGCTATTGGAATCATCAAAGTTCAAATCCAAGGCCGTTTACATATAGGACCATATCCGGTCTACTTTTCTAACTTAAATTTTTAATTATGAGACTAAGTGTCTCATTTCACTCCGAGTTCCTTCCGGACCCGAACCAACTAACCCGATAAGTCATAAATTAATTGCAAGACATAAATTGAGCAGTAAATAGGGGAATAGAGTTATAATATTCAAAACGACCGCTCGGGTCGTTACAAAATCCTTGTGCTCTTGTTTCTCCTTCTTCTCCTCAGCTTCCCTAGGTCTAAGGTATGTCAAAAGCCCTTCTAAAATGGTATTTTGGGGTATTTAATATGCCCCAAAACAAAAATGGACGAGCCTACCCTTTTCTTAGCAAAATAGGACTTTTCTCGGACAGAAAATGCGTGGTCGAGCACCTGGGAAACTGCTCGCGCACTTGGTCGGTCATTTTGCACACCGTTCTTCCCCAAGTGCGTGCCCAATGCCCGATCGCGCACTTGGTTGCGCACCTGGGTGGTATAAGTTGGGAGTTTTGTGAAAGTGTAAAATATGAAAGTGGTAGCTCGATTCTTCATTGTGTTCTTAAAGTGCACTATCATCTGTTGATCCCCAGACACGATCCCTACTTTATCCTTGGGCTTTTACTTAGACTTCAAAGCTCCAAAATAGCATGAATGCATTCAACAACATCTACATAGATCGGAATCACTCCTATAAGGCATAAAATACACAATTAGTGCAAAACACTAGCGATTAAGGCTCCAACTCAATTAAAGTACAGTAATTTAGAGTGCAATAAGCGACTAAATATGGGATTATATCGTACCATCACTCCGCACTTTCTTTTTAATGTCTCATATCTTTATGGATTGGGGTGAGATCTTTCAACACTTGCCCACTTCTCAAAGTTACAAAATTCACTGTTTCTTTGGGATTTCTTTCTGTATCAGACAGGAGTGTTCCTGGGGCTCTCTTAGACATTAGAGTAGCTAGGTGCCCAACCTGTCTCGAAAAGAAGTACCCAATTCTTTGATAGCTGCATCATGGGCATCAAGCCTTTCATCCATCTTGATAATGAAGGTCTTCATAAGATCTTCCATGCTAGGTTGATTCGACTGTGGAGGTTGGTACTGCTGCCTCTGCTGATTTTGAAACCTAGAGCTTCTTGTTCGTGGAATCGAGGGTTGTTTTATTGTCATGCATTTGCAGTACCACCAGGAGAACTCCATGAAAAAACGGAGTGCCTCTGACCCATTATATTAAATTTATAGTTTCCTACAACATTCACTTCCTCAGTTGAGGCTTGACACTCATGAGTAGGGTGTCCTCTTCCACATATATCACAAGATGTGTGGTGTACAGTTTACATCGAAGCTACAGTTAGATTTCGTATTTCTTTAGCCATAGCATCAACTTGTACTTGCGCAGATGTATTAGCATCAACTTGGTAAACACCAGTTGATTTTCTTTTTTCCACACTATCATAGGGCCACTGATTAGCATCTTCGGATAACTCATCAAGAATTGTAACTATCTCCTCTGGAGTCTTCTTCATAAAGGGGCCTCCAACTGTATTGCTCAATGTTCTACGCGAGGTCGGTGTCAATCTATCCCAAAAGTCCTGGAGCTGCATCTAGAGTTCAATTCTGTTATGTTTACACCTTCTAACTATCTCCTTAAACCTCTCTCATGCTTCAAAAATAGTTACATTCTCTTTTTGGCAGAAGTTATGGATTAATCTTCTAAACTTGCCCCTCTTAGCTGAGGAAAAATATTTATTAAGAACTTTTCTGGCCATTTCCTCCCATGTTCTAATTGACCCATTTGGAAAGATTCGAAGCCACTACTTCGCATCATCTTTAAGTGAAAAGGGGAATGCCCTTAAATACATTGCATCTTGTGACACCCCATTATATTGAAACATGATCATAATGTCCTCGAAGTCCATCAGATGCGTGTTTGGATCTTCATTCATCAGTACAAATATCTAGTAGAAACTCTTCTCTCGATTAAGTATCAACCTCACAATATGAAACAATTTATGCTCGGTGAAGATATGCAAGAATTCGTAATGGGTTGATCTTTAGGAGAACCTCTTTCGATTATCCTCCTAACTAGGTTTAATCAAGAATTAAACTAGCCTATTTCGATTACTTAGAAGAATCTATGAACTCTACCAACAATATATTGAAAATATTTCACAAGTTATGCCTCTTTCGATTACATGAATAAGTGAACATAGATGAAACAATTAAATCATCCAAAACCGATTCAAATACATAACAATAGAGTTATAACTCACAAACAACCATCAATACACCAAATCCATCAAAACCCAAAAGGTTCTACTCCATAGACATGGAGAATTTCTTCACAAATGAGATAAAAGTAGAGGAAAGCATAAATACAATCCAAATCTGGATCTTGAGTGAGGAAGAAATGATAAAATCCTTGTGCTTGTGTTCTTCAAACTCCTCCATAGCCTCCTTGGCCTCCCTAGGTCGAAATCGGTCCAAAAGTCCTTCTAAAATGGTATTTTGGGGTATTTAATACTCCTGCAAAACAAAAACGGAGAAACTACCATTTTATTAGAGAAATAGGACTCTTCCCGGATAGGACATGCGGGGTCGCGCACTTGCTCACGCATTTTTCACATCATTCTAACCCAAGTGCGCGCCTAGTGCGCGATCGCGCACTTGGTCGCATACCTGGGTGGTATCAGTTACGAATTTTGGAAAGTGTGAAACATGAAAGTTTTATCCCTTTTAAATAGCTTTCCAACGATATATTATGGAGCCCAAACGGATTTCTGAGCTAAACCTTATGCGCATATTACTGGACAGTGCGCAGTATGCCTGCTCGATTCTTCGTTTCGTTATTAAAGTGCACTATCATCCGTTGATCCCCGAACACATTCCCAACTTAATCCTTGGGATTTTACTTAGAATGCAAAGCTCAAAAATGGCATGCATTCATTCCACAACATCTACATAGATCGGAATCACTCTTACAAGGCATAAAACATACAATTAGTGCAAAACACTAGCGATTAAAGTTCCAACTCAATTAAAGTGCAGTAAATTAGAGTGCAATAAGTAACTAAAACACAAGATTATAGCCTAAGTAGTTTTTGCAGGAAAGTGATTTTTCCGCAAAAGCGGATGCACAGGTGCGAGCCCAAGCTCCGTAGGGGCGGAAATGCCTGGGAAGTGTTTAAATTCGAGGGTTTCCGAGAGTTTCTTCATTTTAAACATTTCAAGCTCGTGATTAAATTTTGAGAGGGATTTCGAAGGGATTCTTGAGGTAAGTCACTTGTGGTTTAACTTAATCAATAATTATGTTTCTCCATTGACTTTTTCACCAAGACGGGGAAACATAAATTGGGGCTAGGGATTTGGAGACTTTAAATTGGGGATTTGGGGGTCGATTCGGTGTTAGGTTTTGGTAAATTTTGTATGGTTGGACTCGTGGTTGAATGAGCTTCCGAATTTTGTGACCTTTGTTGGATTCCGATATGTAGGCCCGGAGGGGGCCTACTTTTGAGTGAACTTTTTGACTTTTAATTAAAAACTTAGTAATTTCATATGGTGTTAATTTCTTTAGCTCTTGTTGATTGTATCGAACTATTTGTGACTAGATTCAAGGTATTTGGAGGCCGTTTCGCGAGGCAAGGGCTTATTGGAGTAGGTATTCGCACAGTTTGAGGTAAGTAACACTTCTAAACTTGGTTCTGAGTGTATGAAGCCCCGAATTTCGTGATTATGTGATTGGTGTGAGTTGACGCATATGCTAGGTGACGGACGTGTAGGCATGCACCGTGTGAATTGTGATTTAGTCTCTTCCATGGAACTGCGTAGCTACCTTATCTCAACATTTTTACTGTACTCTATGTATTAGAGCACTTGAGCTGTAATTCATGCTAGAAATCATGTTTAGGCTATATGATGGTACTATTGGGACCCTCAGTGGTCGTCCTTTACTGTTGAGTTATTTACTTAATTGTAGTTATGTACTCAGTCGCATTCATCATTTCATGTTATATCTTCGAAGATCATCGAGGTAACTGCTTGGCGTTCGCGAACCTTGACTCTCCTCCCTAATCTTTCAGTTTATTTATTCAGTTTTACTTCTAGACAGTGTACTAGACTTTGTCATTTCGTAGATGCTCATGTACTCAGTGACACGCCGGTTTTGGGAAGAATTTATGTATTGAGTTATGATTTTTCTATCCTGTTTTTTAAGAGATTTTCCTTTACTTAAACTATTTTAGTATCTTTCAAAGATTTAAAGTGGCGGAAATGTCTGAATAGTCGGCTTGCCTAGTACCACGATAGGCCCCATCATGACGGGTTGGTTTGGGTCGTGACATTTAATACTCATATTAGACATTGATAGATCTTAGGGAAGCAAATATGTGTTGGCATTGTTGCTGAGAATGTGGAAGACGACTGTATTTAACTTTTTTTAATTAATCCATCCATTCGGGGTATAATTCCCGATATAGTGAGGGGTTCGTCTTTGACCCCTACTGTACATAACCTTGCAGAGAAGATGAATACTTAAAATTGGCGGAGGACTTGGAAGATGAAAGCATGACAAACACAAAGGGAGTGAGTGATTAGTGGTTCATACAGTGGCAATTTTTAAAGTTTTTTAAAAAAAGAAAAAAATCAGTTATGCCTGTACGGTGGCATGTCCCTATCATTAAATTAGAGAAAATACAAGGAAAAGAGGCAAACTCAACGTTGGATCCTCAATAGAAAACCTGAGCTGGATTAGCACAAGTAACGATTTTTAAGGTTGAGAACGATGACAAGGCAGAAAACTTTGGACCGAAGTTGAAGCTAAAGTTGTGGATTTAACTCTGACTCATTACTTTTATTGAAAGCTAGAAAATATTATAGTTTTTAATGATTGGTCCAAATCACTGAACTCCAAAGCATTCTCCTCCTCCAGCTTACATTGCGTTCATTTGGGTGATTTTGAAATGTAAAACCTATTATTCCTACTGAGTTAGTAGAAAACATACAGTATTATCTCCGTTTCAATTTAAACGAGATACATTGACTCGACACATAGTTTAAGAAAAAAAACAATTTTAGAAACTTATGGTTCTAAAAATTTAAAGGGTAAAAACTTTATGGGACCGTAATATTTGTGTGGTTATAAAAGCTTTTCATTAAGGGTAAAATTAGTAAAAAGAAAAGTTTAAAGTTGAATTATTTTCAATTGTAGAAATGTGTTATTCTTTTTGGAATGGTCTAATAAGGAAAATATGTCATCTAAATTTGAAACAGATGGAGTAATATATATTAGAAATCTCGTTTTCAGTAGCTCTCTTAATGACTTAATGTATAAAGTCATTAATATTTTGTAAAATATGATCCATTGTTTCTTATTCAAATAACTCAATATACGATATCTTAATTGACTTTTTTAATCCTTTAATACTTTATTTCATGTTGGATAAAATTATACAATAATTAATTTTTTATTTTTTGGGTATACAATGCTTTGTTTAAATTTGACGAACTAATAGTTAAGAATTTGAGGCAACACACAGGTAGTTGATTTGAATTGGAATCACTAGTTGATTCAAATAGTTTTTCTCTTGCACTGGCCAAATATACGGTAAAATATGATCCATAGTTTCGTAACGAGATAAATCATATTTGGTTTAGATAATCTTCAATAGGGAAGAGATTATAAATATATCAAACATAAAATAATCAGTCAAAAGCTCATCATTAATTTAATTACACAAATCTGTCTTATAGCCTGTTTTGTCAAGCATAAAAAATCAGCATATTTTGAGAAATATTTTTTTTTTCAAAAGTACTTTTGATTAGAAACAATTTGTATTCGTTAATTAATTTGAAAAATACTTCTGAGCAATAATTTGTCACGACCCGAAATTTCTACGTTCGGACCGTGATGACGTCTAACATTTTACTTGCTAGGCAAGCAAATGTTAGAATAATATTAGACAATTTTAAATTAATTAATAACAAAGAAACCAATGCGGAAATAAAGTTTGAAATGTAGTGATTAATCCATAAAAATAGCTATGTCTAAATACTATCCCAGAATTAGTGTCACAAGTGCACGAACTTCTATAATAATACAAATAAAGGTCTGAAAAAAATAAAGCTGTCTAAAAATAAACACACAGCTAAAATAAAGTAGACGGGGACTTCAGAACCGCCGACGCCGTGCAGTTATACCTGAAGTCTCCTATGGTAGCTGAAATCCGAGCAAGTCTATGGTACGCCGGTTGGACCAACTCCGAAATCTGCACTAGAAGTGTAGAGTAGTGTATCAGTACAACCGACCCTATGTACTGGTAAGTGCCGAGCCTAACCTCGACGAAGTAGTGACGAGGCTAAGGAAGGTAACTTACATTACCTGTACGCAATAATAGTAATAACCACAATAATAGAATTAAATCAGGTAACTCATTTCTAATAGTTGAAGCCAACTCAGCAGTCATAACCAAATATTATTTCAATCAATTTCTGTTGCAGCGTGCAACCCGCTCCCACAACATATTCATTTTAAATCCTCCCACATATTTATTTTAATCAAGTATATATAGACTTTTAAGTAAGTCTGTTGCAGCGAGCAACCCGATCTTCTAATATGGACTTTTAAACAAGTTTGTTGTGGCGTGCAACCCGATCCCCCAATATGGACTTTTAATAAGTCTGTTGCGGCGTGCATCCCGATCCCTCCAATATGGACTTTTAATAAGTCTGTTGCGGTGTGCAACCCGATCCCCCAATATGGACTTTCAATAAGTCTGCTTTGGCGTGCAACCTGATCCCCGAATATGGACTTTTAATAAGTCTGTTGCGGTGTGCAACCCGATCCCCCAATATGGACTTTCAATAAGTCTGCTTTGGCGTGCAACCTGATCCCCGAATATGGACTTTTAATAAGTCTGTTGTGGCGTGCAACCCGATTCCCCAATATGGACTTTTAATAAGTCTGTTGCGGCGTGCAACCTGATCCCCCAATATATTCATTTACCAATTCTTATAGAAGATATTGCTCCAATAAATGCAACAATTAATATAAAACTTTTAAGACAACAAGCATACAATAATTATGATTTAAATATGAAACAAACAATGATAAATATCAATTTATTATGAAAATTGGGGAGAAAACAGGCAGTTTACTATTTAATATGTTAAATGTCAAGTAGCAATTAATGCACATAAATCAAATCAACATGTAGCAATTATTGTAGGAATTCAAGAATTAATATTTGACAAAGAATAGGATAGAAATATTTATCATAACAATTAATTCATGTATTAAAATAAATTTAGTGTTTTTAAATAATTATGCAAACAATTAATTTGACGACGTATAAACAGTAGTCACCTCGCCTATACATTGTTCACATAACAAATAATTTAAGGGTTCTATTCCCTCAAGTCAAGGTTAACCACGACACTTACCTCGCTTTGCAATTTCAATCAATTACTCGACCACGGATTTTTCTTTTAAATTTATCTCCAAAAGTTTTAAATCTATTCACAAACAATTCGATATACTCAATATGAATCACGTCCGATTGACCTCAAATTTTGCACACAAGTCAAATTTGAAATTACGGATACTCCAACTTCCGAAATCGGAATCCGACCCCGATATCAAAAGTTCACTCCCGGTCAAATATCCCAAAAGTTCAACTTTTACCATTTCAAGCATAATTCAGCTACAGACCTCCAATTCACAATCCAGACCCGCTCCTAAGTCCAAAATCATCCAATGGAGCCAACGGAATCGAAGAAACTCAATTCTGGAGTCGTCTTCACACAGTTCCAACTACACTCAAAATCCTAGAACTTAAGTTTCCGATTTAGGGACTAAGTGTCCCAAAATACTCCAAAACCAAGAACAAAACCTCCCGGCAAGTCACATAAGCATAAGATGATACGGGGAAAGCATTAAATAGGGGATCAGAGCTATTACTCTAAAAATGACCGACCGGGTCGTTACATCCTCTCCCTCTTAAAACTATCATTCGTCCTCGAATGAGCATAAAGACATACCTGAAGTGGTGATAAGATGAGAATAACGGTTGCGCATATCAGCCTTGATCTCCCAAGTAGCCTCCTGGATCGGCTGACCCCTCCACTGAGCCTTCACTGAAGCTATGTTCTTTGACCTCAGCTTCGGACCTACTTGTCCAAAATAGCCATCGTCTCCTCAACATAAGATAAATCCTTATCCAACTAGACTGAGTTGAAATTCAACACATGAGACGGATCATCGTGATACTTCCGGATCATAGAAACATGGAATACCGCATGAACTTCTGCTTGAATGGGAGGCAAGGCAAGCTCATAAGCAACCTCCCCAACTCACCGCAACACCTAGAACGGGTGAATAAACTTTGGGCTCAGCTTGCCCTTCTTCCCGAACCACATGACACCCTTCATGGGCGAAACCCGGAGCAAGACCTGCTCTCGAACCATGAACGCAATATCGCGAACCTTCCGATCTGCATAACTCTTCTGTCTTTACTGGGCTGTGCGAAGTCGATCCTAAATCACATTAACCTTCTCCAAAGGATCCTGAACCAAATCTGTACCCAATAGCCTAGCCTCGCCCGGCTCAAACCAACCCATTGGAGAGCGACACCGCCTACTATATAGAGCCTCATACGGTGCCATCTGAATGTTCGACTGATAACTGTTGTTGTAGGCAAACTCCGCAAGTGGAAAGAACTACTCCCAAGAATCCCAAACTCCATCACACATACCTGGAGCATATCCTCCAGTATTTAAATATTGCGCTCGGACTGCCCGTCCGTCTGAGGGTAAAATATTATGCTCAACCCAACCTAAGTACCTAACTCATATTGTATGGCTTTCCAGAACCGCGATGTAAACTATGTACCCCGGTCAGAGATGATAGATACCGGCACGCCATGAAGCCTGACAATCTCGTAGATATAAACTCGAGCCAACTACTCGGAAGAATAAATAGTCATCACATGAATGAAATGAGATGACTTGGTCAGCCTATCCACAATTACCCAAACTGCATAAAATTTCCACTAAGCTCGTGGAAGCCCAACAACAAAATCCATAGTGATCCGCTCCTATTTCTACTCTGGAATCTCTGACTCCTGAAGCAACCCACATGGCCGCGAAATCTCATACTTCACATGTTGGCAATTTAGACACCGAGCTACATATTCCACTATGTCCTTCTTCATTCTCATCCACCAATAATGCTGCCTCAAGAACTAATACATCTTCGCAGCACCCGGATAAATAGAGTACCGCGAACTGTGAGCCTCCTGGAGAATCAACTCACGCAATCCGTCTAAATTGGGCACACACAGCCTGCCCTACATCCTCACTGAAACATCATCTTCAATAGTGACCTCCTTAGCATCATCGTGTTGAACCGTGTCCTTAAGGACAAGCAGATGGGGTCATCATACTGACGCCCCCTGATACGATCATAAAGAGAAGACTGAGAAACCACATAAGCCGAAACTCGACTTGGCTCAGAAATATCCAATCTAACAAACTGTTTGATCAAAGCCTTAACATCCAATGCCAGTGGCCTCTCTACTACTGGTATATATTCTAGGCTCCCCAAACTCTCCACCCTGCAACTCAAGGCATCTTCCACCATACTGCCTTCTCGGGATGGCATAGAATAGTGATATCATAATCCTTAAGCAGCTTTAACCACCTCCGATGTCGCAGCATCAGCAAACTCACTCCACCTCACTGGAGGGCTCCCCTCCACTCGAGAGTTATCCCACTGCTAAATCCAAGAATAGGCTACCCCCTTCAGGCGGTAGGTAGGCAACTCCACTCACTCCAGCTCAGTAGCGCGCATAACCCGGAGAGTCTTATGTATCTCGTCAATGAAGTCTTGTGGGTCTTCTTCGGGATTAGCACCCGTGAACACTGGAGAATCCAACTGAAGAAACCTGTTCACCATGGAACCACTAGAAGAAGTGGGTGCAACATCTGATCTCTGGGCTTGAGAAGCCAATATCTGTGTCAGCATCTGGATATCTCCCCTAAGATCCCCATCAGAAATACCAGAAGCGGAAGCTGGGGCTGGAGGTGGAACTGGAATATCATCTGGAGGAACCACTGCACCCCCAGTAGGTGCAGGAACTGGTGTGACCTGGTCAGGTGTAGTGGAATCAGACAGTGTAGTAGTCGGGGGATTATCCTCACACCTCGGGTATTCACCCGCATCACCAAATAAAGGGTCAACTATCACTCCTGAGGCGGCATTGGCTCCTTGGCCATTTCTTACTATCTTATTAGGTGCCATATTTTGAAAGTTAAAGGAATGCACGAGTTAGAGGAGGAACAGTTTCATAATCAATTTTATCGCACGATCCAGAATACCAAAGAAGGGTAATATTCCTAAATGTCCAAGTAGCCTCCAACTTATAGATGCGGTTGACAACACATCGATAAGAAGGACTCTTCTAGACACGGCTCTGAGACATCCTAAGACACTTTAAAACCTTAGGATTTGATACCAAGTTTGTCAAGCCCAACCTCGGGAAACGTGACCGGTGCTCAACCGAGTCATCCCGGTCGAGCAAGAATGTTAGATACTTTCTACCTAACTCACCCAATATTAAGAGAAGACATGATTTCATTAATTAGATAGTAGGAATATCATATATACAATACTAAATAGTCTCGTTGGTTACATCATTTTAAAATCTCAAAATACACACATTCTTATGATTCGAGTGGAACAAGAGATAAAAACACTACATAATCTGTTTGACTTTTCTAGCACCCATGTACAACCCACATAGTGTATACATAGCCTCTAAAAGATACAAAAGAGTGTTATGATAGTGCTGGCAACAAGGCCCCGGCTATACCTCGAGACGTGATAATAATATGAACTAAAGATACAATACGTGACCCCATGATGAAGTATGGCTCATCAAGTCTGCTGGGAAGAGGATGTACCACTATCGTTGATCAACACTGCCTGCTATGGAACCGGCAAAAGAACGTTAGTACTTTCAAATAGTACTAGTATGTAAAACTAAACACCATCTCAATAGAATGAATAATAATAAAAGGGGGAACAGTCAAGAATTCAACAAGAGCTTCAAATAATACTAAAACATCAAGTTAAGGATCACATAAGTTTTCAAGTCAATTTTCATGTTATTAGGTTGGGTGATCTTTAGTGCCGATATACCATAATTCACAGTACCACTGTATTCTTACACGGAGTCAGATCACGACCCGATCGGCTATGTCATTTCATTTGAGACATCAACCATAACCACAATTTCAATTGTCATTTTCAACACAGTCACCACCATGTGTGCAGTATGGCATCCGATCATTGCCCAATCGGCTAGGCCATCTCACCCAAGGCATTACCTTTTTTAGTCAATCTGCTCACATCATACTTCATTCATATCCTTTCGATTCATTGGCACTAGTGGCCGCAATTATAAAGTCATTCTTTGCACTTGGCCGTATTTCATAATTTCAATTCCCTTTTCCACATTCAAATATCATTATCATTATCACCAACAATATGGCTTTCCATTCAAGACATTAAATTCACATACGAGCAATTTGGGAATCTTAGGCACATGGAGGCTTTTCATACAATTTGGCATAACAACCTTTATTTCGATCTTGAGTTGAAGTCTTAACATTTTTAACACATATTCCATATTTTGAACACATTCTCAATGATAAGGTGATATGATGAAGCATTTAGAATAAATATTGAACATATATCCTTCAACACAAATACATTAGGAATAGCCGATTCTATAAAGATCAATTTGAGACTTACACCAATTACATGAACACCGTGGGATTCGATTCAAAGAAGGAGGGGGTTTAGCCAATATACCTCAATTGAGCTTCCTTTAAACTTTAAAATGTTCCGGAATTCATAGCACTTCAATCTATTTTAGAAATATAACAATTTGGACCAAAATTAGGAAGATGGTCATGATTAGCTCATTTGAGCACATTATCAAACACTAGGTGTGCATTAATATTTTTAAGGCCCTTTTAGGAAAGATTCCATAATTTCCCAACCCATTCTCTACCATTTTTAGCTCAAAACCATCCCACATACTTCAAGAATACATGCATTCAAGATAACCCCCCATACCCAATAATTGTCTTTCTAATTATCCCCTTTTTAGAAGATTTTCAAAATTAAGAGCTAGGGCATAGATTCTTACCTTTAAGAAGAGGATTTTCTTAATAATCTTCAACGATTGAGCAATAATTGTTGGATATTAGGTTGAAGGTAACTTCCCCACTGTAAGAACTCTTTCTCACTCTAAAAATATCAGAAATATGCTCAAAATAGACTATGGCATATGTTTTAATGAAATAGGGTCGGGTTTAATAACCCCAAAAATGAAGCCCCAGAACAGGATATGCGGTCCGCATATCGGCCGCACAATTTGGTGCCAAAAACTGGAAAAAGAATTGCTTGGGTCTGCGGTTACTATGCGGCGTGCAGACCTGTTCTATGGTCGCATAATGTACCGCATAACCTCTCTCTGGAAAAACTACAAGGTTGACTGTGCGACAAAAGTGCGGCCCACGAAATGGTTGTATGGTCGCATAACCGGCCGCGAAATTGACATCAAAAATGGCCCAAATAGCTGCTTCACTCTACGGCTTGCAGAGTGATTATGGGGCCGCATAATGGGCCGCAGAAATGCCTATTTCTGCCAAATATTTTCCTTTAACTCCGCAACGTACTATTCAATCCAAAAAGTCCGAACTGCGGCGTGCAAGCTTGCCGCAAAGAATTTCTTCTATTATTAACCTCTATGCCTACCCTGGCATCATCCAACCCCGGTTTTTAGGAAAACTTTCATGGGGCCTTACATACCGGAGGTTCATAGAGGGTTTTTCTTCCCTTTCGGCACCATTGATGAAGTTGACGCAGATACCGGAGGTTCATAGAGGGTTTTTCTTCCCTTTCGGCACCATTGATGAAGTTGACGCAGATACCGGAGGTTCATAGAGGGTTTTTCTTCCCTTTCGGCACCATTGATGAAGTTGACGCAGATACCGGAGGTTCATAGAGGGTTTTTCTTCCCTTTCGGCACCATTGATGAAGTTGACGCAGAAAGCAACTACATTTTAGTGGATGAATGCTTGCGAGCGTAGTTTCCAAGAGCTTAAGAACAGGTTAACCTCAGCGCCTGTTCTACCACTTCCAGAGGGTCTAGAGAGTTATGCCGTGTATTGTGATGCCTCAGGTGTCGGGTTAAGTTGTGTCCTAATGCAACATGGGAAGGTAACTGCGTATGCTTCAAGGCAGTTGAGGAATTATCCGACCTACCAACTCGAGTTAGCTGTGGTTGTCCATGCACTTAAGATATGGCGCCATTATTTATATGGTGTTCATGTTGATGTTTTTACAGATCATAAAAACCTGTAATATATCTTCAAGCAAAAAGAGTTGAATTTGCGACGAAGACGATGGCTAGAGTTATTGAAAGATTATGATGTTAACATTCTCTACCATCCAGGGAAAGCTAATGTTGTAGCAGATGCCTTAAGTCGTCGATCTATGGGTAGCTTAGCACATGTAGAGGCTGAGAAAAGATAATTAGCTAGAGATATTCCTCAATTGGCTTGTTTGGGGGTTCGGTTAGTAGATTCTGACGATGGTGGAGTTGTACTCCAAAACACTGCAAAATCATCCCTCATAGCTGAAGTCAAGGAAAGGTAGTACGAGGACCTAGAATTGGTCGAGTTGAGAGAGCGAGTTCTAAGGCAGAAGAAGCCGTTGTTAGATCTCAAGAAAGATGGGGTTCTTATATACAGGGGTCGTTTGTCTATCCCAGATGTAGCAGGGCTACGAGACAGGATTATGTTAGAGGCACATTATTCGTGGTACTCCATTCATCGTGGGTCGACAAAGATTTATCATGACATTAAGGATGTATATTGGTGGAATAATATGAAGAAAAACATTGATGTATTTTTCGCCGAGTGTCCTAGTTACCACCAGGTGAAGGTAGAGCACCATAAGCCCGGAGGGCTAATGCAGACTATAGAGATCCCGACGTGGAAATGGTAAGCGATAAACATGGACTTTGTCACGGGTTTGCCTAGTTCCCATCGTAAGTTCAATTCTATATGGGTGATAGTCGATAAACTCAAAACATCAGCCCATTTCCTACCAGTTAGATCTACATATACAACCGAAGATTATGCGAAGGTATATATTAAGGATATTGTGCGGCTACAAGGTGTACCAGAATCTATTATATCGGACCGTGGGGCCCAATTTACAACACATTTCTGGAGGTCATTTCAGAGAGGATATGTTACAAGCATGTGTGTTAGATTTTAAAAGAAGTTGGGATGGACATCTACCTCTTATCGAGTTTGCATATAGTAACAGTTACCACTCCAGTATCCAAATGGCTCTGTATGAGGCTTTGTATGGGCATAAGTGCATATCTCTTATAGAGTGGTTTGATGTTGGAGAATCTGGGTTACATAGGCTAGACCTGGTTCAGCAGGCCGTAGAGAAAGTAAAGCTTATCCAGGAGCAACTGTTGATAGCTCAGAGTCGTCAAAAGTCATATTCTGACGTGCGGCGATGAGACTTAGACTTCAGGGTTGATGACTGGGTATTTTTAAAGGTGTCGCCTATGAAAGGCGTGATGAGGTTTGTAAAGAAAGGAAAGCTTAGCCCACGGTATATTGGGCCTTATAAGATTATTCTAAGAGTGGGCCGAGTAGCTTGTGAGTTATATTTCCCTCGGAATTAGAGTCTGTCCATACGGATTTTCACTTATCTATATTACAGAAGTGCATTGGGGATCTTACCCGAGGGGTGCCCACTGATGATGTACAGATCACAGAGGACTTATCATACGAGGAAGTTTCGATTGCCAGCCTACACCGACGAATTCCTAAACTATGAAATAAGGAGGTTGCCTCCGTGAAAGTTTTATGGAGAAGCAAGAACGTGGAAGAGATGACGTGGGAAGCGCAGGATGAAATAAAGTCTAAATATCCCCACCTATTTCAAACTGAAGATATGGCTCGAGATGGGATACTTCACCACAACTCTATTCAGCCTAGTAGGTCATTAGGTAAGCTCTTATTTTTTACTTTCAGTATTTATAATTAATGGTTGTGTGAGGCAAAGTGTTGCTATTTATAGACATTGGCCATGTGTGGCATGTAGTATGTTTCCTGGCTGCGTGCAGGTTGGTTTTAGTCTAGAGTACGGAGGACACTCTTGCAAAATGTTTCCAAGTCTCTAAGAGTAGGCATTCAAAAATGAATGTTCCTAAGGAAGGATGATGTTACACCCCATATATTCATATGTAAAAGTTTGTCGTAAGCAAACTAATGTAAGACAAAAAATGAGATCATCTTTGGAAGTATATAAAGTAAGTTATCATGTCACCTCAGAGATTACAAATATTGAATATTATGAACAACAAATATAAAGAGGTTTGGAAGGTTCAGAAGCTAAGGAATTGAAGAAAATAATATTTCGTCGAATGTCGACAAGTTAGAAATGTTATAACCCATACCATTGGAGTTATGTTAGTTGTATGATAGTCTTGTGTTATGTTTTGAGGTCAAGCGAGTTGTGGAACAAAAGTCGATGGAAGTCATCACAAGTTACATTCATCAGTTTTACTGAAATTTGGGGTCAAATGTAACTGTGATTTTATCCCAATATACTTGGAGTTACGGGGTGTTCCACCCATCCAATTGAAGATCTATGAGTCTATTTTCTAATGCATTAAATAGTTTGTCAATACGACATCGGAGTAGATCTATATATATATATATATATATTGCGAGACTGCGCAGTCTGCTAGGTGACAAGTAGGTGTGTCACTTACTTGCTTAAATGAGCCAGTTCTGGTCGTCCAAAGAGACATTTTAAAGGCCTATTTCCTTCATATGTTACACTGATAAAATGGCATAATAATCAAACATAAGCTCTCGCAAAAATCCTCCCATAAATTGCACACAACCCCTAATTGATTTTCTCTCCTTTTCAAGTTCTAGTTGGAGGTAAAACCGAGAGTTTGAAGAACCAAAATAGGAGCTGAGTTATTCAACAAATAAAGTACGTTTACTGCTCTCTTTCATACATTTTTTATGCTGGAGATGTATGGAAAGTTGTTCTATAATTGTAAGAACTCACGGGACGATGATGGAAAGTCGTGAGTTCGAGATATTCACTTGTAGCGGACTGTTTTGTTGACTGTTTCGTGTTGCTGTTGGACTGCATGTTTTTCTATTGTTCATCGTAACATTTTTGGGATGTTTGAAACTACTACGGTAGTCGTTTTGTGTATGAAGAGAATGGGGGTGTTTTGGGCTGTTTTGTAGTATATTGTGGTGTATATAAGGTTGGAAAATAATGTATATATTTTGTTATTGTTGTGCTCTTGTGTTTTTGGTGTTATATTGAATTTGGAGGGAGTAAGGATTATAGGGGAGATTCTGCTCGTTTTAATACAAAATAAGCTTGTCGTTCATTGTGTGATAGTTTTATCTTTCGTAAATTAATGATAGTATTATTATCGTTGTTGTGTATTATGGTGCGAAAAGGCGAGTTCAACTTGGTGATTGGAAAGATTCTGATAAGGCATGTTAAGGCTAAACCTTTCCTTCATTATGGCATGATCCCGTAACTACATGAGTTTAATAACGAGACATAAAGAGAAGTTTGTATTCCTGAACTTATGCATATTATCCTAGTATAATAGGTTACAGTATTCTCCCTTATCGAGACTTTATATATAGTTAAGTATTATTTTCTTCCAGTCAAGAGAGCAGAGGGTCTATATATATATAGTATTATAGTACTTTCACCACCATAGATCTATAATCAATGGGCAGGCCCCTATTGGGCAATCTCTGATCAGATGGCAAGATATATACTGAACCTATTGTGGCTGAGCGCTAATGAGAGAAACCAGAATGGCCGAGACACAGAGCCTAGTATGCTCGAGCGCCTATGAGCGAGCCTACTAAGGCAGAGCAGTTACACGTTCCAAGCCTTATAAAGCCGGATAACTATTTTACTTACAATATTGAGAGAGTTGAGTCAGTATCAGCAGGTAAGCATATCTCCAGATCATCTTTAACTCCCAGTTACTTTCAGTTATTATATTATCGGTTTAGTTTCAGCTATCAGTTATTCTATTGCCTTACATGCTCGGTACATTATTTTGTACTGATGTCCTATTCCTTGGAACGCTGCATTTCATGCATGCAGGTTCGGATAGACAGCCTGGTAGACCTCCTCCTTAGGTGATGTCGGTGATCATCTTGATCGGTAAGCTCCATGTCCTTCGGAGTTGTCGAGTCCAGTTTTTTGAGTACATATTGTGTATATATTATGGATAGGTCGGTGCCCTAACCACAGTACATCCATCAGTAAAGGCTTATAGACATATCCTGTTAGTTAGCGAAGTATGTTGGGCTTGTAGGCCTTGTATGAATATTTTGTTGGTTTGTCCGTTGTAGTAGTGATGACGGCTTTGTCGGCCCAGCTTTATATTGATGTTTAGTGAGAGATAGGTTTTGTTCTGTTTTATATTTTATTTTGCAAATTATCTTGCAATGTGGCACCATGGCCAAAGTATGACATTGTATGTTCAAAGTCCCTCAGTCACAAGTTGGTACGCTAGGTTAAGTGAGGCACCGGATGCCGTTCTCGCCCCTCCCCCCCCCCCCCCCCAAAGTTTGGGGCGTGACACCTTAACATATTATAGTCATCATATCTAGTCTGTTTTCACGTGTCTACTTGTCTTATCTCTTACTTGCTAATTTCTCTGCATGTTTAGTTGAAGTTCTTGTTTCCTTTATTTCGTATTCATTATTTAACTGTTGAACTCTTTACTTAAAGTTGTTATTTTTGGAATATCTTGTTGTTGAAATTGGTATTGAGTTATAAAGTCCATGATTTGCATTGAGGCAAAGTGTTAAGTTGTGAAATACTATTCTTGTTGAGTTATTCACTACCGGTTATTGTTGTTGAGACTCTTGTGTACATTTTGGTTGAGCCATGGGCTCTTTATTGTGAAACACTGTTATTGTTGGTTTCTGTGGCAAGTTGTGATATTTGTCACTTGAGGTACGATTTGTGATACGTTGTGATAATGATATGCATGTGGTAGTATAAGGTTTTAGGGTTGAAAAGCATGCGGTGAGGTAAGGTGGGCCTGATACGCGTGGCTAGTAGGGGAACTACTAGAAATATTGATGTGTGATAAGATGGGCTAAAACGGGGGATGCTATTTCAGGAAAATGATTTTAAAAACTAAATGTAATTGCTCACGTGGCGATATAAGGAAAGATTGAGACTTATTCTTGCGATTTGAGACTACGAGGCGGTACCTCGGTAGTGACTCTTGTTGGTATTTCTCATTGTTGCACTTGTCTTTAGTTGTTATTTTCTCAGCATACTATTATTTTCTTTTCTCCGTTTTACACTAATTGCTTTAGTTCCGTGTGGTTAACCTTGATATGCTATTTGTTGTTTCAACTTAATTACTGTCACTATTACACTGCCTTACACTTGTTCAGTCTTTTTATTTATTCCATTAGGGCCTTGACCTGACCTCGTCACTACTCTACTGAGGTTAGGTTTGGCACTTACTCGGTACCATTGTGGTGTACTCATGCTATACTTATGCACATCTTTTTTTGCTTATTCAGATACTTCCTACTAGTCCATGCACTAGCGGGATTCTAGTTTTCGGAGACTTAAAGGTATAACTTCCATCGTCCGCCAGCCTCAGAGTCCCCTTATACTTAGACTATTATATTTTCCTTATCCTGTTATAGGTATTGATGTATGGGGTTATGCGGTACATCTGCTTAGAGCTTGTGACTTGTATTCACCAGGTCTCGGGAGTTGTATATATTGAGTCGTATAATTTATTTATTATAGTTGCTGAGTTTTGAGACATATAATTATCATTTCAATTATTTTTGCATGAATGTTAGTCTTACCTAGCCTTAGAGAATAGGTGTCATCATGACATCCTACGGATGAAAATTGGAGTCGTGACATATTAGTATCAGAGCTCTAGGTTCGTAGGTGTTATGAGTCACAAGCAAGTTTATTAGAGTCTTGTGGATCGGTACAAAGACATCTGTACATATCTTCGGGAGGCTATGGAACTGATAGGAAAAGTTTCACTTCTTTGATACCTTATCGTGCAAATTTGTTGACTTCGGAATTCTAAATCTCTGACTTTCTATTCTCTCACAGATGGTGAGGACACACACAGCTGGATTTGATGATAAAACACCCGCGCCCGCTGCCAGAGCCACAAGAGGATAGGACCAGGGCAGAGGATGAGGACGTCCATGTGATGCATCCATAGCACCCGCACGAGCTGCTACAAAGGAGCCACCAGTAGCTCCAGTTGGACAGCAGGCAACAGAGACGCATGTTACTACCCCTGCACTTCAGGAGACTCTCGCCCAGGTTTTGAGCATGTTTGGCACTAGTAAAATAGATGTTCGGCCCTATAAGGCTCGGTATATATATA
>AWOL01S0002996.1:179983-218864 GCA_000715115.1 Nicotiana otophora
ACAATTACAAGAAAGAAAAGGACTAGGAAATGGGGAATGAAATAATCAAGTAGTAGTTGTTGCAAGTAGTGCAAAGTCTATTGAGCCAAAAATGGAACAAGTGGAAGTAGTGGGGTTTCTCATTTCATTTTCTTTCACTATAGTATTACTTTGTGGAATTGGAGAAGAAGAGTAGGTGTGAAATATCTGTTTCCTAATGATACTTTGATAACCTTTGTTATTGTCATGCCCCGAACCTGGGGGCGAGACCGGCACCCGGTGCCTCACCTATCCTTGCGTACCAACTTGTGACTAGGGAACTCTAAACATGTGATGTCATACTTTGGACATGGGCCACATTGCAAGACAACTATGAATGCTGACTAAATATCAATATAAAGCTGGGCCGACAAGGCCGTCATAACTACTACAGCTGGCAAAAACAACAAAATATACATAAAAGGCCTACCAGCCTAACATACTGCACTAACTGACAGGATATGTCTACAAGCCTCTACTGGTAGATATACTTTCATCGGAACAGCTCCTCGACCCACTCATAATATATATACATATGTACACAAGATGTACATAAATCTCTAGACCCGACAACTCTGAAAGGCATGGAGCTTACCGATCAAGCTGAACTCGGGCAACACTTAATGAGGAGGTCTACCCGTCTGTCTGTCTGAAACTGCACGCATGAAATGCAGCCCCCCCAGAAAAGGGACGTCAGTACAAAATAATGTACCTAGTATTTAAGGCAATATACTGAAAGCTGAAACTGAACTGATAATATAATAAGTGAAAGCAACTGGAAGTCAAAGATAATCTGAACATATGCTTACCTACGGATACTTGCTCAACTCTCTCAATACAGTAAGTAAAATAGTTGTCCGGCCCTATAAGGCTCGTTATATATATATATATATATATATATATATATAAAACTGCTCTACCGTAGTAGGCTCACTCATAGGCGCTCATCCATACTAGGCTCTGTATCTCGGCCAACTGGGCTTGCTCATTTGCGCTCAGCCACAGTAGGCTTAGTATATAACTTACCATCTGATCAGAGGTTGTCCAATAGGGGCCTGGGCATCGATTATAGCTCGATGGTAATGAAAATACTATAATACTATATATATAGACTCTCTGCTCTTTTGACTGGAAAAAGAAAATACTCAAATGAATATGAAGTCCCGATAAAGATAATATTGTAACTTACAAAACTAGAAAAATATACGTAAATTCCGGAAAATGAATTTTTCTTTATGCCTCGTTATCAAACTCGTGTAATTACGAGATCATACCAAAATAAAAGAAGGGATTAGCCTTAACATACCTGGAGTAGGGGAAAATCCGTATAAAATTCTTGAAAAAGTTTGCACCATACTCCTTTAGAACCGCAAAATTTTACGTTGCTACGATTCTATCAATTCTCGTTGGAATTGTTTGTTTACAAGAATTTCGTTGAAACCTTGTAGGAGAATATGATTGCAAGAAATCTCGTTGTTAATGTCTTTTTAGGAACTTGAATTGTAAAAGTTTCTAATGTTCTGTTATGAAGGAATTTTGTAAGACTTTTCTAAGAAATTTCGTTGCTAAGGTGCAAAGCTCACCTATGAGTTGTAGTATCTTGTAGTTAAAAGCTAATGTTCTGATTGTTTCTTTGTATTCAAGACATGAGAAGATGAAGTTTTGTTGAAATCCTTGTGAAAATGGCTAACGTTAGTTTGCCACCTCAAGTCTTGAGAATGAATATGTAATGTTTTTACATTAGTTTGCCACCTAAGCTCATATGACTACTTAGTCATATGTATTAACTGTGGCTTACTGCCACGTGGGGGTGGGATGGGAAAAGTTAATCTTATGCAATAATTAATTAACTAATTGGGTAATATCCCGCTACCCGATAATTAATCAATTACCCACATAATTAAGAATTATCTTAAATTACTTAAAATTCTACTTATTTTTAATACACTTTATACATAATACTATCACGGTCATATGTTACCTTACATGGTACTAGTCCATAAATACCTGGTATTATCGCTCGACCCGTATTTTATCCCAAATCGGCAATCTACAACGAAACTCATCCTCTTTAATTTGTGTACCCTTTCCTTCATGGCACTTACTTATTGCTTGTTATAAATAGCATAAACATGCAAATCTCAAGATAATCATATCCCCAAGTTTATGTCAATTAACTGAAAACGAAACTTTAACGTACGAAAAATGCGAGATGTAACAAGATTATACAATTTAAGGTACTTATACAAGAATCAAAAACTTAGCCTAAGCGTCACAACTAAAGCACTTACCGTTCTCAAGGTATAATAAAGTTAAGAGATATTGCCTTCCATTCAAACCATAGCACAAGGATTTTTACTCCTAACAAAAATAAAAACTAACTGCATCCAGTTCAAACAAAATCTTTGGATAAGAACAACTACACAAAGAAAACCCAAGGGGGAATTAATACACTACCTAACAAAAGAAAATCTTTTTATCTTTTTCTTTCAGCCTTAATCCCTCAAGAAACTCGTCGAATGATATCCATCAACGGGATAAGTTGAATTGTTTTTGATTTTTGTGGTTTTTAATTTTTCAACTACTACAACTAACAAAACTAACACATATACATACAACATACAATTATCCCCCACACCACACTTTACGTTGTGGCATGTACCGATGACATACAATTAAAAAGTATAAGGTAAAGGAAACTTCCCTGAAGATCTAGTCGGTGTCTGAGTCGAAGTCGGGCTCCATTTGAGCCATGCACGTTCCACTCAACACTCGCAGCTGGTTTTTCTTTTTGCACCCCTTTTTCTATATTCATATCAAAAGTCATCGTCTCCTCACCCACTCTAAGCATGAGGAAGTTTCCTCTCGTGTATATCCAATATTGCTCTACCCATTGCTAATAATGGTCTTCCTAGGATGAGAGGGGCCTCATTATTTTCCTCCATACTCACCACTATAAAGTTTACACAAAATATGAACTTATCCACCCGAACTAACACATCTTCCACTATCCCCTCAGGTATTGAAGTCGTTTGGTCTGCCAGCTGCAAAGATATTGGTACCGACCTTATCTATTTAATCTCCTTCTCTAGTTTCCTGTAAATAGATAGAGGCATTAAATTAATTGAGGCACTAGAATTACATAAATATTTATAAACATTAATAGAGCCTAAAGAGCACGATATAGTAAAACTTCCTGGGTCATCTCCACACTTTTGTGGGAGTTTGTTTTGTAAGATAGCACTATAATGCTCCGTGAGCTTGACCACTAAGGTCTGCTCGATTTTTCTTTTCTTTGTAAGGATCTCCTTCAAGAATTTAGCATAAGCATGCATTTGTGAGAGCACTTCTATGGATGCAAAATTTACATGAGCTTGTTTTTAACACATCCAGAAATCTCTCAAACTGCTTGTCCAGCTTTTCTCTATATAGCTTTTGAAGGAAAGGTAGCACCATCATATGCTTGCTCTCATCATGTTCCTCCCATCTCGAAGTTTCTCCCTTCTTCTCTTTCTCGGCTTTTATCTGGCCCTTCTTTTTATCAACATCATATTCCAGCTGCTCCTTACTTTCTTTTTCAAGTTTCACCCCATTTTGGATCAATGTGGGATTCTTTTCGGTGTCAGCAGGGAGAGTGCCTGGAACCCTATCAGATAATATTGTTACAATCTATCCCACTTGTCTCTCTAGGTTTCAAAAACCAGTGCCCAATTCTTTGATAGTTGCTCCATGAGCGTCTAGCCTCTCATCGGTCTTGATAATAAAGGCCTTTATTAGATCCTCTAGACCAGACTGAATGGGTTGTTGAGACTGAAATTGTTTCCTCTGCTGATTTTGATATGCTGGAGCTCCTTCTCTCTGCGGTCTAGAATTATTTTGTTGCCAAGCATTCACAGTACCTCCAAGTGAACTCCATGAAAGATCAGGGTGCCTCTGACCCATTGCATTAAAATTGTAGTTCCCCACAGTATTTACTTCCTCAATTGAGGCTTGACAGACATGAGTAGGGTGTCCTCTTTCACATATATCACAAGCTGCGTGAGGCTCACTTTGTATCGAGGCTAAGGTCAGCTTCCTTATTTCTTTATCCATAGCATCAAGTTGTACCTGCACAGAAGTAGTAGCATCAATTTGGTGAACACTAATTAATCTTCTTCTTTCAACACTCTTAGAGGGCTACTGATTAGCATCTTCAGATAACTCATCAAGAATTGTAACTATCTCCTCTCGATTCTTCTTCATCAACGGGCCTCCAGCTGCATTGCTGAATGTTCTACACGATGCCGGTGTCAATCCATTCCAAAAGTTTTGGAGTTGCATCCAGAGTTCAATTTGCTATGTTGACACTTTCAAACAATCTCCTTAAACCTCTCCCATGCTTCAAAAATAGTTTCAATATCTTTCTGGAAGAAGTTATGTATTTCCCTTCTAAACATGCCAGTTTTAGCTAAGAAGAAGTATTTATAAAGGAACTTCTTGGTCAACTCCTCCCAAGTTCTAATTGATCCCGTGGGCAAGTTTCGAAGCAACTGCTTCGCATCATCTTTGAGTGTGAAGGGGAATGCCCTTATGATGACCCGGAAGGTCATATTTAAATTTAATATTCATTTTTGTATTATGAGACCTTGAATAGCACCATTTAGCATTCCTCAACTCGCTTGTGAAGTCTGAATATTTTTCGGAAAGCTTTTATGTAAAAAATTGATAAAAATGTAAAATAGTGCTTTAAAACTCACTTAAGCTGACTTCGATCAATATTTTTAGCAAACAGACCCAGATCGGTATTTTGACGGTCCCGATAGATCTGTATCATAATTTGGGACTTGGGCGTATGTCCTAAATTTAATTTGGAGGTCCCTAGCTTGAGTTATCGCCAATTGTTAAAAACTAGAAGCTTAAAGGCTTAGAGATTTCAAAGTTTAACCACAAATTGACTTTTATTGATATCGGGCTCGAATTTTGATTCCAAAAGTTATAATAGCTCTGTTATGTCATTTAGGACTTACATGCAAAAATATAGGTCATTCCAGACTATTTTGACGTGTTTCGGCGTGAGTTTTAGAATTGAAATTTTCTAAAATCTATTAAGTTCGAATCGAGGTGCGAATTCTAGTTTTGACGTTGTTTGATGTGATTTGAGGACTCGATTAAATTTGTATGACGTTTTAGGACTTGTTGGTATATTTGGTTGAGGTACCGGGTGCCTCAGGTTAGTTTTGGATGGTTAACGAATCAAATTTGGACTTAGAACAAAGCTGGGAATTTGCTGCCTACTAATGCAATCGCACCTGCGAAAATCATCTCGCAGGTGCGAGCTCGAAGAAGCGAGTTTGGCCTCATAGAAGTGGAGTGGGAAGGGGCAAGGTAGTTTGCGCAGGTGCGGAGCCTTTTCCGCATCTGCGAAGCCGTAGAAGCGGCTTGTCGAATGCAGATGCGCACGTGACCGCATAAACGAGAAGGTAATAGCAGAAGCAGAGCAAGGCCAGCCTTGGCAGGAGCTGCAAATGCGGTGGATTCTGCGCAAAAGCAGAACCGCAGATGTAGTTAAGTGTCTGCAGATGCGAAAGCACTGGACAGATGCCAAACAGAGGGTTCCGACATTTTTGTCATTTTGGACATTTTCAACACGGGTTAAGCCGATTTTAGAGCGTTAATTCACGGGAAAACTTGAGGTAAGTCACTTGTGATCATTGTTAGTCAATAATATTGAATTATCATCGATTATTCCGACTAGATTACGTGTTTTTGAGGTGAAATTCAAGGATATGGGCCTAGGGATTTGATAATAAGATTTGGGGATTTGAAGGTCGAATTGATGTCAGAATTTGATAAAATTTATATGGTTGGACTCGTGGTTGAATGGGCGTTCATATTTTGTAACTTTGTTCGAGTTTCGAGATTTGGGCCTCACTATTGATTTTTGAATTGAATTTCAGATTTTTAGTGGAACATTTAGTATTTTCATATAGAATTGGTTTCTATAATTCGTGTTGAGTATATTGAATTGTTTGTGACTAGATTCGAGGCATTCAGACACCAATTTGTGAGGCAAAGGTTTATTGGAATCTTGAGTTGGTTGCAAAGAGAGGTAAGTATCGTGGTTAACCTTGACTTGAGGGAGTAGGACTTGTTTGTCTATTTGCTACGTGATTTAATGTGTTGGTAAAACGTATATATTAGGTGACGAGTACATATGCGTTGTGGTTGAGTCAAAGCATGCGGGTGGAATTATATGCGAGGCGATGTCGTTCACACGTTGGCTGGTTTGAACCGGGAGAGGCTCGGTTGTTGGGTACCCATTTGGTGCATGATGCTCTGGATAAGGTCAAGATTATTCAGGATCGACTTCGCACAGCTCGGTATAGGAAAAAGAGTTATGATGACCGTAAAGTTCATGATGTTGCATTCATGGTTAGAGAAAGAGTATTGCTCCGGGTTTCACCTATGAAAGGTGTAATGAGGTTCGGAAAGAAGGGCAAGTTGAGGCCTAGGTATATTGGACCCTTTAAAATTCTTGAAAGGATGGGTGAAGTAGCTTGTAGGATTGCACTACCACCTAGTTTATCAGTAGTTCATCCGGTGTTCCATGTGTCTATGCTCCAAAAATATCATGGTGATCCATCTCATGTGTTAGATTTCACTCAATCCAATTGAACAAGTATTTGACTTATGAAAAGGAGCCAATAGCTATTCTAGCCCGGCAGGTCCGACAGTTGAGGTCTAAGAGTTATCCATCAGTTCAAGTACAATGGACAGGTCAACCGGTAGAAGCATCTACCTCGGAGTCTGAGCCGGTCGAGCGGAGTAGATATCCATACCTTTTCACCAACCCAGGTACTTTTTCTAATTCCGTTCGAGGACGAACGTTTGTTTTAGAGGTGGAGAATGTGTTGATCTGAAAGGTCAACTTTAAATTTAATATTCATATATGTGTTCTGAGACCTATAATAGCACCATTATCATTCCTTGACTTGCGTGCATAGTCTGTTTATTTTTTCGGAAAGCTTTTATGTAAAAAATTGATTAAAATGTGAAATAGTGCTTTAAAACTCACTTAAGATGACTTCGGTCAATATTTTGAGCAAACGAGCCCAGATCGATATTTTCATGATATCAGTAGGTCCGTATCTTAATTTGGGACTTGAGCATATGCTCGGAATTTAATTTGGAGGTTCTTGGCTCGAGTTATCGCCATTTATTAAAAACTAGAAGCTTAAAGGCTTAAAGATTTCAAAGTTTGACCACAAATTCACTTTTATTGATATCAGGCTCGGATTTTGATTCTGAAAGTTGGAATAGCTCCGGTATGTCATTTAGGACTTACATGCAAAAATTTAGGTCAGTCCGGACTGTTTTGACGTATTTCGACGCGCGTTTTAGAATTGAAATTTTCATAAATTCATTAAGTTCGAATCGAGGTGCGAATTGTAGTTTTGACGTTGTTTGATGTGATTTGATGCCTCGACTAAGTTCGTATGATTTTTTAGGACTTGTTGGTGTATTTGATTGAGGTCCCGGTGGCCTCGGATGTATTTTGGATGGATAACGGATCAAATTTGGAGTTAGAACAAGGCTAGGAATTTGCTACGGATTGATGCAATCGCACCTGCGGAAATTATCTCACCGGTGCGAGCTCGCAGAAGCGAGTTTGGACTCGCAGAAAGTCATGACCCTAACCGATAGGCTGCGACGGACACCCGTTGCCTTACTCAATCGAGTACCAACATAACGTATCTTTTCATATCATACTATCATAGATAACTGAGCCGGAGAGGCAGACGTGAGATAAGTAGAATACAACATGAAATACCAACTTATCCATAAGACATACAGCCTATAAGACAAAAATAACCACTCGTACACTAAACATAGGCCGACAAGCCCATACAATATTTTGCGTACATGACGTCTGTCTACAAGCCTCTAAGAATACATAATTCTCATAAAGGTCAGGACAGGGCCCCACTATACCAAACAATACACGTCTAAATCATACTGACCAAACAAGAAACTCTGGAGCAAATAGAGCGCACCAACACCTTCCGCTGAGCTGATAGCCTACTTGGAGGACTCTCGACCTATCTATCGGGACCTGCAGGTATGAAACGCAGTGTCCTCAGGCAAAAGGGATGTCAGTACAAATAATGTACCGAGTATGTAAGGATTGAAAATCAGTAAACAATAGACATAAGAGAAACATGGAGTAAAAGACTCAACATGTATATCTGAATAGCTCTGTGAATCATTTTATATTATAATGTCATGCATATGCGTATAAATGTTATACCATGCATAGCTATATGCATTCATAACATCATCAAGCCTCTGAGGGCATCCCATCATATCATCTCGGCCACTATGGGCAAATCATCAACATATACCTGCTGATCAGGTGGTGGTGCGCATATAACGCTGTAACCTTTTTTCCATATCCCATATACATATAGTATAGTCTTATTTAACGATATCTGGTCATGGGTCAATGTACATGTATAAATGCATGAAATGCATAAGAAATACGTTAATCAGATTTCTCAGAATGTCATAAAAATCAATATGCCTTTCGGATAAACTTTATCAAATACGTATTTTTCTGAGACACATGAACAGAAGATATTATAATAATTCACATGGGGAATTAAGAATATAGACAACCCTCGTATTTCTATTAATAGAGTCATTTATGAAAGTTACGTATTTTGCTCGTTTCATTGGTATTATTTGAATCATACCAAAAAGAAAGAAGGTATAGCCTTAACATACTTGAACCGATTCTCTTGACAATTCCTTTAACACCGATGATTGCGACAACGCGTAACGATGAATCGAAGTAGGGAAATATTCGTATGATATTCTTGAGAAAGATTGTACCGTACTTCCTTATAATTGCCAAATCTCACGTTTTGATATATGACCCTCACGTTCCTAAGACTTACAGTGGCTTTCCTTTGTTAAGACACAATCTCGCATGAATTATTGAAGTAACTCATATTACTATTGTATTATGTGGTCTTGTATGAATTTTGGTAGCAAAGTCACGTTGATAATATTTTGAATGAGTTGCTGAAGCTTCCTTGTCATTGTAGAGATTAAAAAACTGAATTAGAAAGGTTTTCTAAACCTTTGGGAGTGGGCCCTACATTTGTGGCTTAGATGGCCACCCAAATCTCTTAAAATGCCACCTTGAAGATTGATTTAATAGTCATAGGTTGTGACTTTGTGAGCTGCCACGGTAAGGGGTTAGTCCTTATCCAATATTATCCACTTAATTCCTTAATTAATTTGTTAATCTCCCACTAACCAATAATCAATTAATTATTCACATAATTAAGAATTATCTCAAATTACTTAAATACTACTCACTTTTAACACACCTTATACACCTTACTAGGGGTATTCATAAAAATTCGAAAAATCGAACCAAACCGAAAACTGAACCAAACCGACTAAACAAACCGATACTTTTTAGGTTTGGTTTGGTTTTGGTTTTAAATTTTAAAAACCGATCAAATTTGGTTTGGCTTTTGTTTTAATAAAAAAAATAACCGAAAAAATCGAACCAAACCAACTATAAAAGTAGCTATATAAATTTATTATTACACCTATATATATGCATATTTTTATATAAAGTTTCTGAAATTTTATGGTACATATTAATCATTTGTATTTTTTTGTCTAGTTCTTTGCTATTATAATAATCTAATTCTTTGCCTTCTAGTTTAATTGGTAGTTTTCTTTTGCTAAGTACAAGAATTTATTTTATATTAAAAATAATCGAATTTTAATTGAGTACTTAAATTATTCATCACTATTTGAGTCAATTAGCAATATATCTTGTTAAATGATAGATTTCTCAAAGAGTAATTAGTTTGATAGTGTTACGTTGAAAACACAGTCGCCGAAATATGCATTTAGTAGTGTATGTCTCATATTTAAGAAAAAACCGATAAATAACCGACAAAAACCGAATCGATAAAAAACTGACTTAATTGGTCTGGTTTGGTTCCAATATTTGAAAAACCGACTTACTTAGTTTGGTTTCTTTTTAGGGAAAAACCGACCCAAACTGAACCATGAACACCCTACACCTTACTATGATGGCCATGTGGTACCTTGTATGGTACTGGTCCATAAATACCGAGTATTTTAGATCGGGCCGTATTTTGTTCCAAAATGTCAAATTATGACGAAATTCATTTTCTTCGATTTACTTACCCTCTCACTTTCACGAATTTACTCATCACTTGTTTGAAATAGCATAATGCTTATAATCTCAAAAACAATCTCATTCTCGAACTTACGTCGATTAACTTACGTCGATTAACTTACGACGAAAGTTTAACGTACAAAAATGCGAGATGTAACATTTCATTTCAGAGCTTTCATCAATTTATTTATGGCGTACTTTCACGTACGAAAATATGGTGTGTAACATCATTGTCCCCTTTGGAACATTCGTCCTCGAATGTTGACTGGTGTACCTATCATTTTCATAACTTATGTCTTCCGAATACTTTAGTATTATCCTTTCCATCTAGGCAACTGTTCTGTGAATAATTTCAAAGACCAGGGCATTCCCCCTGTTTAGGCTTCTTTCTCACGCCACGACTTGTGGTCGGAATCTTTCCAATCTTATAACTATTGTTACCTTCTCTCATGCAGCCTGTACAACATTTTCCTTGCATGTGCGCCTATGTGACTCTTCCCTTCAGCTTTTAGCCAATCTCCAGGCCTCACTTTGGGAACATATACAGAACTTGACAAGATGTCCCTCTAGGCATCTATAGGTGTACTAAAGTTCTTTGCTCGGTACTTTTTTGAACCTACGAATATTGTTATATCTTATTTCATAGACCTGGTTATTCATCCATATGACTTTACTGCATCTAGGTAGGTCATACTATACCATAACTTTTACCTCGATTTATCATTACTGAGGTCTGCTATAAAACTCCAGGTTACTTTCATTTCTTATCCCATATGCATAAATCTAAGTGATTTAATGGTTCTTCACTACTGTTCATCTTAAGGATGACAGCCTAATCTCATCTTATAGTTTATAACTTTTATTCATCCATTGTTGATTCACCTGAATATTAATCTATAATCTACCAATAATAACTTGACCTTCTATGTAATACTGCCACTAGGGCTCACGTCTCATCGGGGAACGTTTGAAATAATTAGATTGATCTACTTGGGGCGATACCATGCTTTCATAACTGTATTTCATAGCATCCCGATGTGATTCACCTTATGTGGGTATTTTAATCCTGTACAATTCATGAAATCAAATCATTACTCAATTGAAGGCCCAAACGTCATCCTTTATCTATTACAATTACACCCTCATTCTATTACCAGGGCAGCATTCCATCTCTTCTAGACACTATTAGTCTTGACTCCTTTGAGTTCATTCAGGTTATACTGAGCTTTCTATAACTTAAAGAACCCATCAGCTCTCTTGTTTTCATGGGCTTAATCCCGAGAACTTATCCATTCCCATCACTTTCTGACTCGCCTTTTCTTATCCTTACTCCTGTCTTCTTAAAACCCTACCGCTTTACCATTCTTTAGCTTGGGAAACATATCTATTTATACTACTCGCAACCTTCCTTCAACATGCGTGTACCATAGATTTCTTTGTGTTATTCTGGAACATCAAGCGAGATATCGCATCGTCTCTAACTCTTCTCTACTCTCTTAACTAGTCCTCTCGATACATAGAAACCATAGGCTAGATGATATGCCACTGACGATGCCCCACTATCATTCCTGGATACTAATTCCCAGCGCTTCTAGTCCTCTATCTGAAGTATGGACTATTCATAACCTTCTGCATTTGAGTATCTCGTACGTTGTTCACCTTTACCTTACTTGCCTTAAAATCTCGCATCACATCTTCTATCTCTTTCATAACCTCCCTTCCACATAGGTATGATTCACACCCACAACTTGAAGATCTATTATAATACTTGCACCTCTGGTGCATACACAATCTGGTGGGAGCTTCATACTGACTTCTTATGAGGCTGGTGCTTTTCTAATTGGCTTTATCGTAGAGCCGTTATAGAATATGGTTGTTATACTATCTCTCTTGTACCTATGATATTAAGAGTGATTCTGTAATATTCTCAATCGTGATGTCTAAAATTTTTTGGGTCCAATAATCATACTCATGATTTACTTAGTTGATGTAACTCTTTAGTTTCCTCTTCCCTCTGATCAACCTTTATGTAGGTTTAAGCTATCTTCCGATCTGTGGCTCCTGGTATTAGTTATTACTTTAGCCTTTCATGGGTGCTATGGAATATCCATGATACAATCTTCTAACAATTCAATCCTTTGTCTATGCCCTACGCTCAATTCTTTCTTTTAACTTATACCGGAGTCTTTTACGGCTGTATGAATGTCAATATATATGTTGCATGGATAATACTCCGAAATTTTAAGTGTGTTCATAATGTAACTAACTCTGGATCATTGATCGAATAATTCCTTTCGTTCCATCTCAACTTTCTTTAAATGTAAGCAATTACCTTTCCTGGTCTTTCGTCCACTTGTTGCATGCATACTTAGCTTATCTTAGTTCCTACGCATACCGAAATGTTTGTGCAACTCATATGATCTTGAATATTACTTTTGATTTTTCTTCCCATTCCTTAGCCACGGTAAGTGTCACTTTCTCATGGAGTGCATACAATGTTGTAGTGAGACTGTTGTTACAAGACCATTTCTTCCTTAGGTCACTGTGCTTAGGTTGAAGCCTTCTTCCTTATTTCCTCAACTAGTCTTTCGTTGTATTACTTAGGGAGACCTTCTGGCTCTTGTAAAATTACAAGCTTATCACATCATATATTTGACGGAATTTTTGATGTTCTTCCCCGCCTATAATTATTCGTAGTTACTTATTTCCACGCCCTTGTGCTTGTAGGGTTGCTTCTGAACTAATATTTTGACTATCTTCCCAGTGGGACTCTCTTTTTTTTTCGTAACACTTATACGGTACCTTTACTATCCCAAATCCTATCTGAATATTTATCAAGGATCAAAATGTCATACATGCAAGATTCAATTCCCCATGTTGGGGTTCACTATGTTTATGTTGCACGATCTGTTGATTTGCTTGTATCCTCTTGTCTAGCTAAAACTAGGCTCATCCTGAATCAACTGATAACTATTCGTTGGCCCATTCTCATATTAACATTGCGCGTAATCTTTCTTGGGTTATTTCCTTTGTTTTAACTTACGTCTCGCACTAGCTCCTTCTCTATCAATAACATCTCATGAAGGAACCCTTATTTTCTCTCCTTGACGTTGTGCTTGCATAATGTTCTGGAATCATAGCATATCTGTAGGATTTGGGTAAGTGCACACTCATTCCTTTTTCATTTTATTTAATTGCATTCTTCCTTTATCATTCCATAATTACTAGAACCATTTAATTCTGACTTCATGCCACATTACTCCATATTCCCCCCTTTAGGGGAGTACTAAGATTTAGTGCAACGACGATCTACCTATAGATGTTTTAACTCTTCATCTTTGGCATCTTTTCACATCGATGATCCTTACTCATCTTGCGGTAATCCTTTTGTATCAAGGATAATGAAATTCCTTCCTCGCTAGAGTGACACCTAGTGTAACTGGCACACATAGTCCCTTAAGCTTAACTTTGCTCACATTGCTTGCTTTAGGGAAGCGTCTTCCTGAATGACCTTTAAAGGTTATCCTTCTGTCGTCCAATCTATTATTACCGGAATGCAATCTTTGAAATTCTCATAATGTCGACTATTATCAAATCACTCAATCCCTAATTCATGTTTAGTTTACCTTGTTCACCAATCCATATTGATTGGTATTACTTTGGGGGCTAACTTTTCTTTTTAGTAATTATGTTAAAGTCACGAACTTGTTTCTTGAAATGAGGATATGACTTTATGGCCCATACTCTTTTGTTATCTCTAGGCCTATCACCTCTTGTCTTTTCCTTCACTTGACTATAGACTCTGTAATACTGTCATTTACTTGATCTACCATTGTCATCCATGTATCACATCTTACTCATAATGCTTCATTAACCCTCTGCTTATTTCCCTGCTAACATCTCTGTCTATCACTTTATTCTGAAAACTTCAACAAGACATTCTTTTGCTTTTAGCTCCTCTTGCTCCATCCACTGGCTCTTCGGATTGCCTAACATTCTTTCTCTACTAGGGACAGGAGCCACACTAAGGTAATATTTATCCCTTCAAGGCTTCCAGTGCCTGTCTGTGCAGTACTCAGATCTAGCTCTACTATTTTAGAGTGCACCATCTGGGTGTCTCACAAGTAAATCTATTAGCACATTCGCATTATCCTTCAGAATGTCAGCTAACGCTAACAATCCATCAAATATTTTGGGTTACTTTAACCCCATTTGGATCCTGATGTCCCGTCCTTCTCTTAAACTATATCTGTTGGCTCCTATGGAGCATAACTGAGATGGGTGTGACTAATTGTACATACCTCTGTTACAATTGAAGGTGAAAAATGCTTATATTTCTCTTCTTGAATTGTAAATACTGTTAGTTTTCATTAATTGGGTACTCCGTACCCTTCTTCACCTTGCTTCTTTTACTTGCTGAAACTTATGTCTACCTTCCAATTCTCTTATTCCTTTTTACCGTAAGAGTGGATACACATTCTTTCCTTAGGGATCCTTATGAAGAAGCTTACACTTCTTAGTACACACATGATCTGTTGAATACTTCATATTTATCCATCATAAGCATGATGCAAAAATCGAGTTCCTCTGACTCAACTCTTCCACAACTATATCTCTTACAATCCATCTTCCTAGATGCAGGCATTGTCGTATTATGAATAAGATAGAGTTTAGGAAATTGAGTTCTTACAACTGAGCTCTACCACACGATCTAGAATAAAAAGAAAGAGTGACAGTCCTAAATGTCTTGTAGCCTCCTGCTTATAAGTGTGGTGCACAACACACCCATAAACAAGACTCTACTACACACGGCTTGTAGACTCCCTAGGACAGAACTACTCTGATACCACTTTTATCACGACCCAAACCGATGGGCCGCGACGGGCACCCTGTGCCTTACTCAACCGAGTACCAACATAACGTATATTTCCGTATCATACTATCATAGATAACTGAGCTGAAGAGCAGACCTGAGATAAGTAGAATACAACATGAAATACCAAATTATGCATAAGACATACGGCCTATAAGACCAAAATAACCACTCGTACACTGAACATAGGCCGACAAGGCCATACAATCTTTTATGTACAATACGTCTGTCTACAAGCCTCTAAGAATACATAATTATCATAAAGGTCGGGACAGAGCCCCGCCATATCAAACAATACACGTCTAAATTATACTGACCAAATAAGAAACTCTAGAGAAAATGGAGCGCACCAACACCTTCCACTGAGATGATAGCCTACTTGGAGTACTCTCGACCTATCTATCGAGACCTGTGGGCATGAAACGCAGTGTCCCCAGGCAAAAGGGACGTCAGTACAAATAATGTACCGAGTATGTAATGAATGAAAATCAGTAAACAATAGACATGAGAGAAACATGGAGTAAAAGACTCAACATGTATATCTGAATAGTTCTGTGAATCATTTTATATTATAATGTCATGCATATGCGTATAAATGTCATATCATACATAGATATATGCGTTCATAACATCATCAAACCTCTGAGGGCATCCCATCATATCATCTCGGCCACTGTGGGCAAATCATCAACGTATACTTGTTGATCAGGTGGTGGTGCGTATATAACGCCGTAATCTTTTTCCCATATCCCATATACATATAATATAGGCGTATTTAACGTCATCTGGTCATGGGTCAATGTACATGTATAAATGCATGAAATGCACAAGAAATACGTTAATCAGATTTCTCGAAATGTCATAAAAATCAATATGCCTTGCGGATAAACTTTATCAAATACGTATTTTTCTAAGACCCATGAACATAAGATATATTAATAATTCATATGGGGAATCAAGAATATAGACACCCCTAGTATTTCTATGAATAGAGCCATTTATGAAAGTTGCGTATTTTGCTCATTTCATTTGTATTATTTGGAACATGCCAAAAATAAATAAGGGATAGTCTTTAACATACTTGAACCGATTCTCTTGACAATCCCTTTAACACCATTTATTGCGACAATGCGTAACGATGGATCGAAGTAGGGAAATATCTGTATGATATTCTTGAAAAAGATTGCACTGTACTCCCTTATAATTGTCAAATCTCACGTTTTGATATATGACCCTCACGCTCCTAAGACTTACAGTAGCTGTCCTTTGTTAAGGCACAGTTTCGCATGAATTGTTGAAGTAACTCACGTTACTATTGTATTATGTGGTCTTGTATGAATTTTGGTAGCAAAGTCACGTTGATAATATTTTGAATGAGTTGCTGAAGTGTTCTTGTCATTATAGAGATTCAAAAAATGAATTAGAAAGGTTTTCTTAACCTTTGGGAGTGGGCCTTACATTTGTGGCTTAGTTGGCCACCCAAATCTCTTAAAATGCCACCTTGAAGAATGATTTAAGAGTCATAGGTTGTGACTTTGTCAGCTGCCACGTTAAGGGGTTAGTCCTTATCCAATATTATCTACTTAATTTCTTAATTAATTCGTTAATCCCTCACTAACCAATAATCAACCAATTACCCACATAATTAAGAATTATCTCAAATTACTTAAAATACTACTCACTTTTAACACACCTTATACACCTTACTATCATGGCCATGTGGTACCTTGTATGGTACTAGTCCATAAATATCGGGTATTTTAGCTCGGGCCGTATTTTATCCCAAAATGTCAAATTTTGACAAAATTTATTTTCTTCGATTTTCTTCCCTCTCACCTTCACGAATTTATTCTTCAATTGTTTGAAATAGCATAATGCTTATAATCCCAAAAATAAATCTCATTCCCGAACTTACGTCAATTAACTTACGACGAAACTTTAACGTACAAAAATGCGGGATGTAACATCTTATTTTCGAGCTTTCATCAATTTATGTATGGTGTACTTTCACGTACGAAAATATGGGGTGTAACACAGAAGCGGAGTGGGAAGGGGCAGCACAGTGTGCGCAGGTGCGGAGCCTTTGCTGTATTTGCGAAGCCACAGAAGCGGCTTGTCGACCTCAGATGCGCGCGTGACCGTAGAAGCGGGAAGGCAACCACAGAAGTTGATGAAGGCCAACCTTGGCAGGAACCGCAGATGCAGTGGATTCTCCACAATAGTGGAACCGCATATGCGGTTAAGTGTCACTCTCCAAACTCGGGGAGCGCGACTGGCGCTCAACCGAGTGAACCCGGTCAAGCAAGCCTATTAGTTACTTTCTACCCAAACTCACTTATGAATATAGAGAATACATATTTTCGTAGATTGGACCACAAAGAGATCATGTATACAATACCAAGTTATTACAATTAGTTACTTCATTTTAAAGTCTCAAATTTCACACACATTTTTCATGGTCTGAAATGGAACAAGTAATTCAAACACAACATACCATTGTTTGACTTCCTCAGCACTAATATACAACCCACACTATGTCTACAAAGCCTCTAATAGATACATAAGAGTATTATGATAATGCTGGCAATAAGGTCCCGGTTATATCTCAAACACAATACACAAGGAACAAAGGATACATTACCCCGAAATGAAGTGGGGCTCACCAAGTCAACTAGGAAGAGGGTGTACCACTATCACTGATCAATGTCTCCTGCTGTGGAACCACCTGCATTCATTGAAGATGCAACGCCCCGACAAAAGAGATGTTAGTACATATGGAATAGTACTAGTATGAATGACAAAACATCCTCACAATAGAATGATAAATAATACAAGTAAGAATAATCATAATATCAGTGGAAGCCACAACAATATCAAACTTCAAATTAGGATCAAGACAGTGTTGAAGTAAATTTCCATATCTTAAGTTGGGAGATTTTTAGTACCAATATGCCACCTTTCACAATACCAATGTTCACAATATCAATACCACCTAACATTTAGCATGGAGTCCGATCACGACCCGATCGGCTAGGCCGTCTCATTCGAGACATCAACCACAATCACAATTTTAATTACAATTTCCAGCACAATCACCACCATGTGTGCGTCATGGAATCCGATCACGACCCGATCGGCTAGGCCGTCTCATTCGAGACATCAACCACAATCACAATTTTAATTACAATTTCCAGCACAATCACCACCATGTGTGCGTCATGGAATCCGATCACGACCCGATCGGTTAGGCCGTCTCATTTGATACATCATCCTTTTTATACCAATCATATCATTCCATACTTCTTTCACATCCTTTCATTTCATTGGCACTAGTGGCCACAATTATAAGAAATCATTCTTGGCACGGCCGTATTTAGTATTTCATGCTCACCTTTTTCACTTTCAAACATCACCATCATCAACAACAATAAGGCAATCAAGGGTTTTAGTACACATGTGAGCAATTAAGAGTCTTAGACACATAGTGATTTTTTACAAAATTTGGCATAATAGCCTTCGTTGGAACTTGACTTGAAGTCGGAACATCTTTAATACACAGCCCATACTTTGAACACATTCTCAAATGATAACATAACATGATAAAAGCATTTGGTATACATATTAAACATATATCTTTCAACACAAACTTATTCGGAATAGCTTATTTTATAATGAACAACTCGAGACTTACATAAGTTACATGAATACCATGGGATTCAATTCTAAGAGAGGAGTTCATCCAAGATACCTCGATTTGAGCTTTTCTTAAATTATTACAACGTTCCAAAAATCCTAGCAATCACAATCTATTTTGAGACATAACAAAATTGAACACAAGTTAGAAGGATATTCATGGTTTCGGCTCGTTTGAACATTTTATGGGACACTAGGTGTGCAAATTTTGCTACAAGGTTCTTCTACAAAATTTGCTTCATTCCACAACCCAATCTTACTTATTTAAGCTCAACAATCTTTCCACAAACCTTTTTGGTACAAGCACATATAATTAATACTCATACGCCCAAGAATCATACTTCCAATCACCCATCTTTTACCCCAAACTCGTAATTGAATAATTGGGGGAAGAAATACTTACCTCTTTTAAGCCCTAGCAAACTCCTTGTGAAATCTTCAAGCCTTGAGCAAGAATTGACGAACAAATGACTAGTTCTTCACTTTCTCTCTCTAAGATACTCTCACCTCTCTCTAAAAATATGAGATGAAACCCTTAAAATGACCCCCAAAGGCTATTTATCATAATGGGTTCGGGTTACAAAAATGAGAAAAATGAAGCTCTGAAATACAATCTACGATCATAGAGTGACCACAGAATGGGTATGTGGTCCTCAAATCGGACGCACAATTTGTTACCCTTGAACTGGAAAGTACTGGTTGGGTCTGCAGCAATTCTGAGGTTGCATAATGCACCGTAGTCCTGGTCTGCGGTCGCATAATTCACCAAAGACCTTCCTCCAAACTTACCCCATCACTACTTCACGCTGCGGACAGTGGGCCACAGAAATGTCTTTTCTGCAAAAACAAATTTCCTTTAGTTCTCAAACACGATAGCCTACTTTGGCACCACGAAGCCTTATATTCTCCCCCACTTAGGATCATTCGTCCTCGAATGTGGGTCAAAATCTATCATTAGCATCAAATTTGGCCCAACTGTTAATTCACACACACCAGTAGTTTCAAAATTTGGCTAACTCCATAAATTTTCAAAACTTTCGCCAGAGTCTCCCCTGTAACTAGGCCTATCCACCTATCAGAGAATCCTAGAAAACCAATCCTAACAAGATATACATAATCTGATAATGCAATATAACATAAAAACAACACCAACCGTGGCCTTATAAGCAATATATTACCAGAAGAGGAACACCTTTAACATCAGTGATACAAATGATACATAATTCATAGAAGGTAACTCTTAGCATTTTCATAGAACACCAATTTATAAATACATGGCTATTCAAACAAATAAGGATACTTCTTGTACATTTCTTCTTCGGCCTCCTAGGTGGCCTCTTCAACCTGCTGATTTCGCCATAACATTTTTACGGAGGCAATTTCTTTATTTCTCAGCTTTCGGACTCGCCGATCGATATTAGACATTGGAATCTCTTTATAAGTTAATTCCTCGTTAACCTCTATAGTCTCAACTGAAACAATGAGTGTCGGGTCTCCAACTACTTTCTTCAACCTAGACACATGAAACACCGGGTCCACTAATGACATCTCAGGTGGTAGCTCAAGCTTGTACGCTACCTCGTCGATCCCCTGAATGATTCTGTATAGCCCGACATACCTCAGACTCAATTTCCATTTCTTACCAAATTGCATTTCACCCTTTATGGGGGAAACCTTCAAGAATACCCAATCATCTTCTTTGAACTCCAAATCCCTACGACGAACATTCGAATAGGACTTATGACGACTCTAAGCAGTCTTTAACCTCTCCTTAATTATTTTAACTTTCTCCATAGCCTGATGCACGAGGTCTGGCCCTATCAACGCTACTTCCCAAATCTTTAACCACCCAATGGGAGATCTACATCTCCTACCATATAAAGAGTCGAACGGTGCCATCTGAATGCTAGCATGATAACTATTGTTGTAGGCAAATTCTATGAGTGGCAAATGATCATCTCAGCTAACTTTGAAGTCAAGAACACAAGCACGCAACATATCCTCAAGTGTTTGAATAGTCCGCTTTGCCTGCCCATGAGTTTTCGGGTGAAAGGTTGTATTACGATTCACCTGAGTACCCAAACCTTGCTGAAATTTCTTCCAAATTTTGGCCGTGAGTTGTGCCCCCCGATCAAAAATGATAGAAACTGGAGTTCCATGCAACCTGACTATTTCTTTGATATACAACTGAGCATATTGTTCTGCTGTGTTGGTAGCCTTAACCAACAAGAAGTGTGCTGATTTCGTGAGTCGATCCACAATCACCCAAATTGAGTCAAACTTACGAGAAGTGCGAGGTAGGCCTTCCACAAAGTTCATATAAATCATTTCCCACATCCACATTGGAATTTCTATGTTCTGTGCCAACCCACCGGGCCTTTGGTGTTTAGCCTTCACTTGCGGACAATTTGGACATCTCGCCACATAGTCCGCTACATTCCTCTTTATATCATTCCACCAATAGACTTCTTTAAGATCATGATACATTTTTGTAGAGCCCAGGTGCACGGAATACCTAGAAGTGTGAGCCTCGGCCATGATTTTCTCCCCGAGACCATCTACATTTAGAACACATAGACCCCCTTGGTACCTTTGTGTACTATCAGTCGTGCCAAGAGAAAAGGCCATGGTCTTGTGTTTATGAATCCCCTCTTTCAATTGTGACAACAATGGATCGTTGTATTGCTTCTCCTTGACTTTTACAACAAGTGATGATTCAGCCCTATTTTGCACAATCACCCCTCATTCACTAGAGTCCGTAAGACAGACTCCTAAACTAGCCAATCGGTGAACTTCCTTGTCTAATGGCCTTTGATATGCCTCCAAGTGTGGTAAACGTCCCATAGATTTCCGGCTAAGAGCATCCTACACAACATTAGCCTTCCCCGGATGATACATAATATCGATGTCGTAATCCTTAAGTAATTCAAGCCACCTCCTTGGCCTCAGATTCAACTCCTTCTATTTGAAAATGTATTGAAGGCTCTTATGGTCCGTAAATATATCCACGTGGACCCCATATAGATAATGACGCCACATTTTAAATGCAAATACCAATGCCGCATGTTCTAATTCATGTGTTGGATAGTTCTTTTCATGATTCTTGAGTTGCCTAAAAGTATACGCTATCATCTTGCCATGTTGTATTAATACACACCCAAGACCGATTCTTGAAGCATCACAATATACCACAAATCCATCTGTACCCTTAGGTAGGTCAACACTGGTGCCATAGTCAATCTTGCTTTCAATTCCTCGAAGCTCCTTTCACAAACATCTGACCATTGGAACTTAACCGCCTTCTGCGTCAATTTAGTCAACGGAGAGGCAAGAGTAGAGAATCCCTCCAAATACTTTCTGTAATATCCAGCTAAGCCCAAGAAACTGTGAATCTCAGTTGGGGTAGTAGGTCTAGGCCAATTCTTTACGGCTGCAATTTTCTGAGGATCAACCTTAATTCCTTCACTAGAGACGACATAACCTAAGAATGTGACATAATTAAGCCAAAATTCACACTTTGAAAACTTTGAATATAACTTGTGCTGATGTAGGGTCTCTAGAACTACCCTGAGATGATCAGCATGGTCCCCTCGATTGCGTGAATATACAAGGATATTGTCAATAAACACTATCACAAAAGAGTCAAGGAACGACTTACAAACCCGATTCATAAGATCCATGAAAGTTGTGTGGGCATTTGTTAGCCTAGAAGACATTACCAGGAACTCAAAGTGCCCATACCAGGTCCTGAAAGTTGTTTTCGGAATATCCTGCTCCCTAATCTTCAATTGGTGATATCCAAATCGTAAATCAATTTTGGAGAAGTACTTAGCACCTTGCAATTGGTCATCCTTGGCAGTGGGTACTTATTCTTGATTGTGACTTTATTGAGCTGCCGATAGTCGATACACATTCTTAGTGACCCATCCTTCTTCCTTACAAAGAGAATCGGTGTGCCCCAACAACACACACTCGGTCGGATGAAACGCTTCTCTAATAAATCTCTCAATTGTTCCTTTAGCTCCTCCAATTATGTCGGTGCCATTCTGTAGGGCGGAATAGATATAGGTTGCATCCCTAGCATCACATCAATCCCAAAATCAATCTCCCTGTCTGGTAGGATCCCAGGGAGATCATCCAGAAAGACTCTCGGAAATTTATTCACAACAGGTAAGAACTCAAGTGTAGGTGCTTCAGCATCGATCTCCGTAACCCGGACCAAATGGTATATACACCCCTTGTTGATCATCTTCGTGGCCTTAAGGTAATAAATAAACCTACGCTTAGGCACCACATCTTCCCCTTCCACTAAATAACTGGCTCATTTGGAAATTCAAACCTAACGGTCTTGTTTCAGCAATCATGATTGGCAAAACATGAATAAAGCTAGTTTATCCCTATTATTACATTAATATCGACTATTCCTAATTCAGTGAGATCGGCTATGGTATCCCGACCATGCAACGTGACAACACAATCACTATAAAACCGTGCGACCAAAATAGATTCACCAAGTGGAGTAGATACAGAGAACGGCTCATGAAGTTGTTCCGGTTCTATCCCAAATTCCCTAGCAACATAAGGAGTGACATATGACAAAGTGGAACCGGGATCAATAAGAGCATACACATCATGATATTGGTTAGTCAATACACCTGTGACAATATCTGGAGAAGCCTCTGAATTCTGGCGACACCTCATAGCATAGAAACGACTGGATCCTCCCTAACTTTGTGCTCCACCCCTAGTTGCACCACGCTTTGTGAGTTTTGGAGTTCCACGAGCTGGAGGATTTGTTGCGAATGTAGTAGCTGCAGAACTGGTTGGTTGTATCGTGCCCCTAGCCACACCCTAGTGGGACGAACGACAATCTCACTGAATATGACCCTTCAATCTGCACCCGTAGCATATGGGTAAGTCCATGTAGCATATTCCTAAGTGAATCTTTCCACACCAAGGGTATGGGGGGCTCCGCTGCTGCTTAGAATCTACCACCACGACAACCATGCTTATAGGAGCCACTGTTGCCCTAACTGGGCCTGAAATGACTCCACAATTACTGACTGGGCCCTGATGGCGGTGCACTAGCCGAAGAATGAGCAAAGGACTGAGATGGCATTGATGACCCTCCCTTGAATGTTGACCTGCCGCCACCAGAAGAACCACCAAAGTTGCCCGCAGACCGGGCCTTATTGCTACCCTCTCGCTCCATTCTGTTCTTCAATTTGCGGGTCTTTGTGGCTTGAGTTAATGCCACCATATTCCCATAGTTCATATCAGAATTCAAGGCAGTTATAGCGGTTTCATTAATTACCAAGGGACTAAGGCCTTTCAATAACCGATGCACTCTAGCCTCCATAGTGGGCAACATATAAATAGCATACTTAGACAGGTGCGCGAATCTCATATGGTACTCCCACACACTCAGGATACTTTGCATCAAACTCTCAAACTTAGCGGCACGAGTTGCCTTAGTCTCGGCAGGCAATAAATGATCAATGAAGGTATCGGCAAACTCACCCAACCTCGCCGGAGGGCTCCCTTCCTCACGGGACTCCTTTAATATCTCAAACCAAGAATATGCCACCTCTTTTAGGCGGTAGGAGGCCAAATCCACTACCTCTGTCTTAGTAGCATGCATAACCCGGAGAGTCTTGTGCATCTCTCAATGAAGTCTTGGGGGTTCTCATCTGGGTTAGTAGCCGTGAACACTGGAGGATCTAACTGAAGAAACATGTTCACCCTGGAACTAGCAGAATCCCTTAGCTGACTGGAAGGAGTGGGTGCAACATTTGATCTCTGTGCTTGGGAAGCCACTATCTGAGCCAACATCTGTATGGCTCCCCTAAGATCCCCATCAGAAACACCGGAATCAGAAGCTAGAGCTGGAGGTGGAACTGGAATATCAGTTGGAGGGACCGATGCACCCTTAGTAGGTGTAAGGACATATGCGGTCTGATTAGTTGTAGTAGAATCAGGCAGTGTAGTAATTGGGGGACTATCCTCACCCCTTGGGTGCTCACCCGCATCATCAAATATAGGATCCACTGCCACTCTTAGGGTGACATTGTCTCTTTGGCCAGTTCTTGCCTTCTTCTTAGGCGCCATGTAATGAAAATTAGAGCAACACACGTGTCAAAGGAGGAACAATCTTACAATCAGGTTTATCGCACGATTGAGAACATGAAAGAAGGGTATTATTCCTAAATGCCCAAGTAGCATCCTAATTATAGATGTGGTCGACAATACACCGATAAGAAGGACTCTACTAGACATGGCTCCGAGACATCCTAGGATACTTTAAAATCTTAGGCTCTGATACCAACTTTGTCACGCCCCGAACTCGGGGAGCGCAACCGATGCACCACCGAGTGAACTCGGTCAAGCAATCATGTTAGATACTTTCTACCCAAACTCACTTATGAATATAGAGAATACATATTTTCGTTGATTAGACCATAAAGCGATCATGTATACAATACAAAATTATTAGCATTAGTTACTTCATATTAAAGTCTAAAATGTCACGCACATTTTTCATGGTCTGAAATGGAACAAGTAATTCAAACATAACATATCATTGTTTGACTTCCCCAACACCAATATATAACCCACATTGTGTCTATGAAGCCTCTAATAGATACAAAAGAGTATTATGATAATGCCAGCAACAAGGACCCGACTATACCTCAAACACAATACACAAGGAACAAAATATACATGACCCCGAAATGAAGTGGGGCTCACCAAGTCAGCTGGGAAGAGGGTGTACCACTATCACTTATCAATGTCTCCTGCTGTGGAACCACCTGCATCCATTGAAGATGCAGCGCCCCCGGCAAAAGGGTCATTAGTACATATGGAATAGTACTAGTATGAATGACAAAACACCCTCTCAATAGAATGATAAATACTACAAGTAAGATTAATCACAATATCACTGGAAGCCACAACAACATCAAATCACAAATTAGGATCAAGACAATGTTGAAGTAAATTTCCATATCTTAAGTTGGGAGATTTTTAGTACCAATATGCCACCTTTCACAATACCAATGTTCACAATATCAATACCACCTTACTTTTATCACAGAGTCCGATCATGTCCCGATCGGCTAGGCCGTCTCATTCGAGACATCAACTACAATCACAGATTCAATTATAATTTCTAGCATAATCACTACCATGTGTGCAACATGGCGTCCGATCACGACCCGATCGGCTAGGCCATCTCAACCGAGACATCATCTTTTTTATACCATTTATCTCATTTCATACTTCTTTCACATTTTTTCATTCCATTGGCACTAGTATCCACAATTATAAGAAATCATTCTTGGCACACAACCGTATTTAGTATTTCATGCTCACCTTTTTTACTTTCAAACATCACCATCATCATCAAAAATAAGGCATTTCAAATCAAGGGTTTTAGTACGCATGTGAGCAATTAACAGTCTTAGACACATAGAGATGTTTCACAAAATTTGGCATAATAGCCTTCGTTTGAACTTGACTTGAAGTCGGAACATCTTTAGTGCAAAACCCATAGTTTGAACATATTCTCAAATGATAAAATAACATGATAAAAGCATTTGGTATACATATTGAACATATATCTTTCAACACAAACTTATTCGGAATATCCAATTTTATAATGAACAACTCGGGACTTACATAAGTTACATAAATACTGTGGGATTCAATTCTAGGAGAGGGGTTTAGCCAACATACCTTGATTTGAGCTTTCCTTAAATTACTACAACGCTCCAAAAATCTTAGCAATCCCAATCTATTTTGAGACATAACACAATTGAACACAAATTAGGTAGATATTCATGGTTTCAGCTCATTTGAGCGAACACTAGGTGTGCAAATTTGGCTACAAGGTTCTTCTACAAGATTTCCTTCATTCCACAGCCCAATCTTTACTTATTTGAGCTCAAGAATCTTCTCGCAAACCTTTTTGGTACAACCACGTATAATTAATACTCTTACGCCCAAGAATCATACTCCCAATCACCCATCTTTTACCCCCAAACTCGAAATTGAAGAATTGGGGGACGAAATTCTTACCTCTTTAAAGCCGTAGAAAGTTCATTGTGAAATCTTCAAGCCTTGAGCAATAATTAATGAACAAATGACTAGGTCTTCACTTTCTCCCTCTAATATATTCCCACCTCTCTCTAAAGATATCAGATGAAACCCTTAAAAATGACCCCCTAAGGTTATTTATCAAAATGGGGTTAGGTTATAAAAATCAGAAAAATAAAGCTCCAAAATACAATCTGCGATCGCAGGGTGACCACAGAATGGGTATGCGGTCCGCAAACCGGCCGAACAATTTGGTGCCCCTAAACTGGAAAGTACTAGTTGGATCTGCGGCATTTCTACGGCCTGCAGACCTATTCTGCGGTCGCATAGTTCACCGCAGCCCTAGTCTGTGGTCGCATAATTCACCACAGACCTTCCTCCAAACTTACCCCATCACTGCATCACTCTGCAGCCCGCAGAGTGATTCTGCAGCCGCATAGTGGGCTGCAGAAATGTCTTTTCTACAAAAACAATTTCCTTTAATCCTCAAACACAAGCCTACTTCGTCATCATGACACCTTAAATTCCTTAACGAAATTTCACGGGGTCTTATATTAAGTGTCCGCAGGTGCGAAAGCATCGAATAGATGACAAAACAGAGGGGTTCCGACATTTTTGTCATTTTGGACATTTCCAACACGGGTTGAGGCGATTTTCGAGCGTTAATTCACGGGTAAACTTGAGTTAAGTCACTTGTGATCATTGTTAGTCAACAATATTGAATTATCATCGATTATTCTGACTAGATTACATATTTTTGAGGTTAATTCGAGGATTTGGGTCTAGGGATTTGAAAATAAGATTTGGGGATTTAAAGTTCGAGTTGATGTCTAAATTCTGATAAATATTGCATGGTTGGACTCGTGGTTAAATGGGCGTTCACAATTTGTAACTTTTGTTGGGTTTCTAGATTTGGGCCTCACTGTTGATTTTTGAATTGAATTTCAGATTTTTGTTGGAAAATTTAGTATTTTTATATAGAATTGGTTTCTATAATCTGTGTTGATTATATTGAATTGTTTGTGACTAGATTCGAGGCATTCAGATACCAATTCGTGAGGCAAAGGTTTATTGGAATCTTGAGTTGGCTGCAAAGCGATGTAAGTTTCGTGGTTAACCTTGACTTGAGGGAGTAGAACTTGTTTGTCTATTTGCTATGTGATTTAATGTGCGGGTACAACGTATATGTGAGGTGACGAGTACATATGTGTTGTGGTTGAGTAAAAGCATGCCGGTGGAATTTGTTCATTGTGAATAATTACCTATTTAATTAAGATATTCCTACTTAAGTTTAATTTTGGTTATTTGATCACTTTTCATGAAATTATTTCTAATTTAATTATTGTTGAATATTTTTGAAGGTGAGACCGGTATTCTAGTATTGAATTGATTGATAAGTATAGATCCCCATATTTAAATACTCTTCCAAAATTATATTATAATGTTCATGGTAAGGAAGTGTGTAAAAGTACAAAGGGTGATGTTGTGCCATTTTCACATTATTGTTTATTGATTTATAAAGTGAGGGAGAGAGTTAAAGAACGAAAGGTAATGCCGTGCCATTTCAATTATCTATTCATCATATTGGGGCAAGAAAGAGAGTTAAAGGATGAAGGGTGATGTCGTGCCATTCATATTATTTATTTATCATTTCATGGGAAGAATGAGAGTAAAAGCACGAAGGGTGGTGTCATGCCATTTTATTATTTCAGCTACCTATTTTGTTGTTGGTGAATTATTTGGCTGCTACATGACAATTCCCTGTCTGAAAATTTTTATACCATTTCCCTTCACATGTTCCCTCCCAAATTTGTAAAAATTGTTAATTAATGTGTTCAATATTGCTTTGTATATGTATATACTTGCACAGGTTGTTTATGTACGTTTCTTGTCATAGCCTCGTTGTACGTTTCTTGTCATAGCCTCGTCACTACTTCGTCGAGGTTAGGCTCGACACTTATGGAGTATATGGGGTCGGTTGTACTCATACTACACGCTGCACTTTTTGTGCATATTTTGGAGTTGGTCCCAGCGACGTACCATAGGCTTGCTCGGATTCAGCTACCCAGAGGAGACTTGAGGTATAACTGCACAGCGTCCGCAGTTCTGAAGTCCCCTTCTACTTTATCTTGGTTGTGTATTATCTTTCACACAACTTGAATTTAATTTAGAAATTTATTTGTATTATTCTAGTAGCTCGTGTACTTGTGACACCAAATTCAGGGATGTATTTGGATGATTCAGTTGTTTTGGTCTTCCGCACTTTATTTCAGTAATTGACTTTCGTTTAATTTGATTTGTTTAAAAAAATGGTTAAGATTATTCTAACGTTGGCTTGCCTAGCAAATGAAATGTTAGACGCCATCACGGTCCCAAAGGTGGGAATTTCGGGTCGTGACAATGTGATGACCCGAAAGGTCATCTTTAAATTTAATATTCATTTCATTGTTCTGAGACCTCGAATAGCACCATTTAGCTTTCCTCGACCTGCACAGAAGTAGTAGCATCAACTTGGTGAACACCAGTTGATATTCTTCTTTCAGCACTCTCAGAGGGCCACTGATTAGCATCTTCATATAACTCAACAAAAATTTTAACTATCTCCTATGGAGTCTTCTTCATCAACGGCCCTCCAGTTGCATTTCTCAATGTTCTACGCAAGGTCGGTGTCAATCCATCTCACAACTCCTGGAGTTGCATCCAGAGTTCAATTCCGCTATGTTGACACTTTCGAACAATCTCCTTAAACCTCTCCCATGCTTCAATAATAGTTTAAATATCTTTTTGCTCTAAGTTATGTATTTCTCTTCTAAACTTGCCAGTTTTAGCTGAGGAGAAATATTTATCAAGGAACTTCTTGGTCGTCTCCTCTCAAGTTCTAATTGATCTCGTGGGCAAGCTTCGAAGCCACTGCTTCGCATCATCTTTGAGTGTGAAGGGGAATGCCCTTAAGTACACTGCATCTTGTGACACACCATTGTATTGAAAGATGTTCATAATCTCCTCGAAGTCCATTAGGTATGTAGTTGGATCTTCGTTCATCTTCCCTCTGAAGACACAACAATTCTAAAGGGTTTGAAGCAACCCTTGCTTCAACTCAAAATTGTTAGCTGCAATTGGAGGTGGTCTCACACTTGATAATCCTTGGTTATAGACCGGTTTAGCATAGTCGCCCAGTGATCTCCTAGGCATGGGAGCTATATTTCCGAATTGGTCTGCAGCCAAGGGTTGATTGTGAGAAATACTCCAACCCCTCTCTTCTTTATATATAATATGTGCTTCTCTAATAGCTGCTTCCTCAGCATCCCGTACAATTGTTTTTCTATATCGGGCTCATATTATAGCACTTCTTTAGTAGAAGCTCGAGTCATGCACCAATCTAAACATGTAGCATGCGCATAGTCAAAGAACACCAACTGCAAAAAGAGAAAAATAAAATTAACTAAAAAGAAAAAAAATCCTGAATTAGTACTACAAACTATTTGGAAACAATGTTGATTGCCAATCCCCAGTAACGATGCCAAAATTTGACAAGCGTAAAACACGCACTTAAATTTTGCTTGCTAATCAAATATAGTATAGTATAATATCGTATCCACGGGGATTAGATTTAAACAGTATTCTCGTAGTTTCTAGATTGATCGCTACCCAAAAGAATCAACAATTGAGGTTTGTATGAGTTCTAACTAAAATTAACTAAGAATCTAAAGCCATTGACTAATGACAATCAAATCAAAGATAAGCAAGGAAGTTATCAGTGGAAAAAAATAGGGGTTGATAGGATAGGTGCAAGATAATTGTTCAGGATCTAACTCTAGATAATTCAATTCTAATGTTCAAGTGAGCCTCTTGAATTCACTCAATTATTAGTTCAAACATTCAACCAAAACTCCTCTCTCAATTAAGTCTTAACCTCACAAGATGAACCAATTTAAGCATATGAATATATGCAAGAATGTGTAATGGATTGGTCTTTAGGAAAACCTCTTTCGATTATTCTCCTAACTAGGTTTAATCAATTATTCAACTAGCCTCTTGCGATTCGTAGAATCGATGTTGTTTGATGTGATTTCTGGCCTCGACCAAGTCCGTTATGTGTTTTTGAACTATTTAGTATATTCGTTCGGGGTCCTGGGGGGGCCGGGTGTGAAACCGATTGATTCCGGATCAATTTTTTGACCTTTTCTATTGCTGAAGTTTCCAACCATCTGGATTCATCTCACCAGTGGAGGGATTGGTCGTAGGTGCAGACTCGCAAAAGTGAGCAGTTGATCGCAAAAGTGATGCTGGCTCTGCCTACCTAGGATCGTAGGTGCGAGGAGATATCCATATTTATGAGTCCACATATGCGGGGAAGTGGTAAAGGATGCGGAAGGGGAATGCTTGGTTGATCGTTGCAGAAGCGGAGAGTTCTCCGCAGGAGCGCACTCGCGGGTGCGAGCTTTTACCCGCAGAAGCGGAACTCCTGGATTTAAGTCGAATCCGCACCTACGATGGTTTCTCCGCAGGTGTGATCCCAGGCTCGCAGAAGCGGATTTGTTGGGCAAAAAATAGAAAATGTCGAGGGTTGGTCTCATAGTCCATTTTTGGACTTAGAGAGCTCGATGTGAGGCGATTTTTAGGGTGATTTTCAAGGAAAACAATGGTGGTAAGAATTCCTAACTTGATTTTGGTTAAATTGCACGAATCTATTGTTGTTTTCATCAGTAAATTAGTGTTTTGGAGTTGGAAATTTGGGAAACTTTTGTGAAAGGCGATTTGAGGTCGGATTTGAGTAATTCTTGTATAGTTGGACTTGTTATCGAATGGGTGTTCGGATTTTGTAATTTTGGTCGGATTCCGAGACGCGGGCATGGGTTGAAATTTTGAGTTGACTTTTTAATTCTTTGCAAAGATCATAATTTTATTGTTCAAATTAGTTTCTTATAGCTTATATTTATAGTATGAAGTTGTTTTGGCTAGATTCGAGCCGTACGGAGTTGGATAATCGAGGGAAAGGCCTATTAGTGGATTGAGTTAGCGTAATTTGAGGTAAGTGACTTGCCTAACCTTGTATGGGGGAATTACCCCTTAGGATTTGTGTTGGTTGTGATAATTGTGATATGTGAAAGCCTTGTACTCAAGGTGATGAGTGTGTACATAGGCTAAATGTGGAAATTACCGGTCTTAGCTATGTAGATTCCTTTCATGCCTTAATTGAGTTACCTTAACATGTTATAGTCATCATCTGTAGTCTATTTTCACATGTTTACTTGTCTTATCTCTTACTTGCTAATCACTCTACATGTTTAGTTGATGTTCTTGTTTCCTTTATTCCATATTCATTATTTAACCGTTGAACTCTTTATTTGAAGTTGTTATTTTTGGATTATCTTGTTGTTGAAATTGGTATTGAGTTTCAAAGGCCGTGATTTGAATTGAGGCAATGTGTTAAGTTATGAAATACTATTCTTGTTGAGTTATTCACTACCGGTTATTGTTGTTGAGGCTCTTGTGTAGATTGTGGTTGAGCCATGGGCTCTTTATTATGAAACACTATTATTGTTGGTTTCTGTGGCAAGTTGTGATATTGGACACTTGAGTTGGGATTTGTGATACATTGTGATATTGATACGCATGTGGTGGCATAAGTTTTTGAGGTTGAAACACATGCGGTGAGATAAGGTGAGCTTGATACGCGTGGCTAGTAGGGGAACTACTAGAAGCCACGCGGTGTGATAAGGTGGGCATAAACGCGGGATGCTATTTCGGAAAAAAGATTTTCAAAACTAAATGTAAAGGCTCCCGCGGTGATATAAGGTAAGATTGTGACTTATTCTTATGATTTGAGATTACGAGGCGGTACCTCGGTAGTAACTGTTGTTGGTATTTCTCCATTGTTGCACTTGTCTTTGGTTGTTGTTTTCTCAACATATTATTATTTGCTTTTCTTAGTGTTGCACTAGTTGCTTTAGTTCCGTGTAGCTAACCTTGATATGTTATTTGTTGTTTCAACTTCATTACTGTCATTATTACACTGGCTTACACTTGTTCAGTCTTCTTATTTATTCTAGTAGTGTCTTGACTTGACATCATCACTACTTTACCGAGGTTAGGCTTAGCACTTACTGGATACTGTTGTGGTGTACTCATGATACGCTTCTGCACATCATTTTGTGCAGATCCAAGTACTTCCTACCAGTACAGGCACTAGCGGGAGTTCAATTTTCGGAGACTTCAAGGTATACTTGTTGGCGTCTGCAGGCCTCGGAGTCCCCTTCTACTTAGACTATTTTATTTTCCTTATCCTGTTATAGTTATTGAAGTATAGGGTTATGCGGTACATCTGCTTAGAGCTTGTGACTTATATTCGCCAGGTCTCGGGAGTTGTATATACTGAGGTCAGAGTTTATTTATTATAGTTGCTGAGTTTTGAGACTTATAATTATCATTTTAGTTTTTATGCATGAATGTTAAGTTTACATAGTCTTAGAGACTAGGTGCCATCACGATATCCTACGGAGGAAAATTGGGGTCGTGACACAAAGTTAGGCCAGATACTTACCTCAATTTGGCTAAATCAATACTCAAATTAGCTTTCTCTTTAAAAATTCACCTTCACTCGGCTCAATAGCAAAAGATGACCTAAATACATTAAATAATGCAAGAGAAAATAATTTTAATTAACAAAGCTATGATCTTAATAGAATTTCCAAAAGCCAACAAAAGTTAACCCTGGACAAGTCCGGATCCAAGGTTAGGTCTTGACTACCCATAACCTCACGAATCCATATATATATTTTGTTTCCAAATCCGAGTCCAATTCGACTCTCAAATCTCAAATTTTTATTTTTTAAAACTTTGACAAAATTTCCAAATTTCCTCTTAGATTCTCATGAAGTGAATGTTAAATCTAATATATAATCATGAAATATAATTGAAAATTAATTAAAATCACTTACCCAATAGTTTGGTATGAAAATTTCTCCACAAAATTGTCTCCCACCGAGTCTAGGGTTCAATATATGTTAAAATAAAGTTAAGTCCCGAAATGAAAGTTTTAATACCAGACTCAAATGTCGCATTTGCGACATGAGATTCGCAAATGCAATGGTCGTAAATGCGACAATAGCGTCGCAAATGCGAAACCTGACCAACTCTGCCTAAGTCTCAAATGCAACACAAGTCTCTTAAAAGTGATAGTTTGTGTCGAAAAGGCGGAAGTTTCTTCAATCGCAAATGTAATGAAATTGTTCGCAAATGCGAATTGTCGCAAAAGTGAGAAGGACACCGCAAATGCGATAAAAACATCGCAAATGCGAGAACAGAGCACCAGAACCAGCTCAACTTCTACAAATTCCTCCGGAACGCGTTCAAAACTCATCCGAGCCTTCGCGGCTCTAAATCAAACATCCACACAAGTCTAAAAATATCATACGAACTGGCTCGCACGATCAAAACACCAAAATAACCTGTAGAACCACGAATCGGATACCAAAACGCATGAAAATCACAATGAACTTCTAGAATTGCAACCAAGCGTCTGAACCACGTCAAATCAACTCCAAATGACTCCAAATTTTGCAGGCAAGTTTCAAATAATGAAACAGACCTATTCCAAGTCTCAAAACCAAAATCCGAATCCGATAGACTTAAAGTCAAACCATGGTCAAACTTAGAAAAATTTCAAACCTTTAAATGGTGTCGAAACCTTCTAGAAACATCCAAATGCAAATTCGGGCATACGCATAAGTCCAAAATCACTATCCGGGCCTACCAGAACCATTAAAAATCCGATCCAAAGTCAAATACTTAAAAGTCAAACTTGGTCAACTCTTTCAATTCCAAACTTCTCAAGTGGGAGTTATCCTTCAAAATCAATTTAGAATTACTCAAAAACCAAAGCCGACGATGCATACAAGTTATAATACACTATGTGAAGCTACTTACGACCTCAAACTATCGAACTAGTTCAAAATTATTGGTTGGGTCGTTACACATACCATTAGACTAGATGTTGAGATTGAGAGAGTAGTGATCACGAGGGAAAAAAATCTTGCTGGCGCACTCTATTATTTCAAAATGAGTTTAAGTTGAGGTGCGGCATTTGACAATTTCAAGGGTAAAATTGGATCGTCACCTAAAAAGTTAACTAGGTGCATTAGAGCACCTATATTACTACTAATTTGCATTGTCAGCCCTGTAAGTCTACAAAGCCTAAAGAACCACTTATGGGTTCAAATTGATTTAAGGGGAAGATGTAAGCCATTTCTCGAAATATACTTAAATATGGTTCTATTCTGGACTCAAGTTAATTTGGACTTTGTGAATTATTTAAAGTTTGCATATTAGTATATTGAATATATATCAGGAGTCTCTGAACATATATTTTACAAAATTATTGCAAATGTAAATCACATATTTCAAGATAGTCTTTTACAAACTTGAAAACTAGAATATCAAAATATGGATAGGCGCAGAGGAATATATCTCTGATGTCACAAGTAAGCCAAATATACTTGAACACTTACAAATCACCTAAACAATAATATACTTTCTCCAGCAATTAACTATGATATAGACTTTCTCCCATGAAAGAAGTGGCCGGTCACCAGAAGTGGCTGGTCATCAAAGTGATTGTTCAAAACAATCACCTAATCCAAACGCAGCGTTTAAAAATAAAGACACGATTCATAATTTATTAACAATCCTAATTAAATAAAAAAAAAGGACCACATGGTGGAATTAAACATCAGCATGATTGCCCTCTTCATGTACTGATAGAATCAACAAACAAAAAGGAAATCATGTCTTTGAATTTGGTTTTGGAATTTGTATATCCATCCCCTTCTTTGAAAAAGAAGTCGACCAGCTGTGCCTGATACAGAACTCGTTCGAGTACAAACATCGGTACTTTAGTAGAGTGGAGGAATTCCTCGTTTATGTCTTTCCATCCAATAGTTATTTCCTTCCGAATCTCATCATATGCCTCTTGCTTTGAAGCTCCATATTCTTTCATGTAGCATTCAACAATTGAAGCTACATGTTCTCTTTGTTGTTCAACCTGCATAAAGTAGATGTCAATATCTTTCATAGAATTGTATAGTTGAACATTTTTTAGACGTACGAAGAAATAGAATTGGCGTGTCTATTTCTTATCTACGCATTGAATGTACCTCCACACTGTAATTCAAACTTTATCTCTAGAGTAAAAGTCGTTAATTGGGAATCTTTTATTATACTTACTTCATGTCCGCCCATATCGTCCATTATTCTGTTGATTGCTAATGAAGCTCGAACAATCAAAGGCTCATTAATCACCCATTCAAAAGTCTGTTTGGTAATAAATTCCTCCATCACAACCAAGGAAGTTGTTGAAAGCATCATACAAATACAACTTACACTTCCAATTTTCATATACTCCTTACGTTTTGGAGTATAGCTGGCATTCAACCATTCAGCTTCTTTAAAGGAGGCTCTCACCAGCTTTTTCATCTAAAATGGAAATTTAAAATTAAAATTATATAATAAGTGTGTGTGTATATATATATATATATATATATGTATGTATATATAATATATGTGTGTATATATAATATATGTGTGTGTATATATATATTCTCTTGATGATCGTATATGCTTACCTCATACTTTGCATAGTAGATACGGCCGGATACACCTACTTTGGTTAATTCTTTTTCGATTTCATTGTAAACATCTAAAATAGCTTTATAAGCATATCTTAGATATGGCGGCGGTAATGAATCCATTGCACTAACTTCCCATCTGTACGCAGGTCAAGGGTTTGTAAGAGTCACTATCTAATTTTTGTGTCATATTCATATAGTTCAAAATATTACACCCTCCGTTTCAATTTAGATGATTTAATTTGACTCGCAGCGGAATTTAAGAAAAAAGAAGAAGTCTTTTGAAACATGTGATCTTAAAAGCTTAAGGGGTAAAAGCTTTGTGGGTTGTGTGGTTATAAAAGCGTAAAATGAAGAGTTTAAAGTTGAATTATTTTCAAATTTAGAAATGTGTCATTTATTTTAGAAAATACTAAAATGAATAGTATCTCATCTAATTTGAAATGGAGGGAGTATAAAGTAGTAGTATTTGATAATATTATTTATACTTTACCTCTCAATTGCCTCGGTGAAAAGAACAAGTTCGTCAAATACTACTACTTTATGTATCATCAATGATGGAGGACATGCAGATAACTTTTGTTAGCATTATTCTCGCACGACTATATTTAGGTTCAAAATATATTCCGAATATCCACATGTAACACTCCACCAATCTGTCTCTGGCATAGCAATTTGTTTGGTAAATCCAAATCTTTCCACCACCTAAAATTACAAGACAATCGTTTAGTTATCTAATGTCATTAATATTCATTATAGTAAGAAGGACAAGATCAATGATTGTACCTTGTGAGCTCGTAAAGCACTCTTTGGTGCATCTTTTGCAACATGTTAAAGTCCCATTTCGCCAATTTCAAAAGCAAATCGTTATGCATCTCTGTATTTTCATAAATAAATATGTATTTCCTTGCCCCCAACCTTGGTACGATTTTAGGAATAGGCTGGCTTAAGGCTTCAGTAACTTGAGCCTTAAGCGAGTTGTTGTTCAAGTTTGTGACCATGGACTCGAGATGAATAGTGGTAAAGGTAAGAGCTTCTTCTAAAATCTCCTCCCCGTGCACTCTGAAATGTGATGCTTCATACAAACTTAATAATCCTTGGACATCATTAGTCAGTGTTTCCTTAAATTGTCCGTCATGGTTAATGAATTGCTTGAACACGTCTGTTTTAGAGAATAAGCTAATTAGAATCCGTATAAAACCCCAATTAAATCAACCTATTATCCAAAAAATAATCTCTAGAAGTTCCATGATATTCCTACTGTAGTTGTATAGGTACCATCCGGATGGTAAATGATGTAGTCCTTAATGCCACGTATTATCGCATGTATATAAATATTTACAAATAATGTTCTGGAAAAATTGTTTGTGCATAAAGATATAGGACTGCAAGTGTCGATTTGGGCAACTTAATCCCTTTAATATATATGTTAATGATGTTTTTTGTTCTCTGATGATTTCTCAGGCTTTTCACCAACCCACCGGTTTCTGCTTGCACATCTCTCATATACAATTTTTCATCATGCCAAACCCCATTTCTTTTAAAAGAGGGGAGACAAGGGAATATAAAGAACACCAAAATGAACTGCTGTAGAGGCCGATAGAGTCGAAAGTAGTAGTCACCTGAAGACATGTAATGCCCTTGTTGTCTCAGTAGTCGAAAGCGAAGAGCAACAACGTATAGAATATTGTCATCATNGGTTGTGTGGTTATAAAAGCGTAAAATGAAGAGTTTAAAGTTGAATTATTTTCAAATTTAGAAATGTGTCATTTATTTTAGAAAATACTAAAATGAATAGTATCTCATCTAATTTGAAATGGAGGGAGTATAAAGTAGTAGTATTTGATAATATTATTTATACTTTACCTCTCAATTGCCTCGGTGAAAAGAACAAGTTCGTCAAATACTACTACTTTATGTATCATCAATGATGGAGGACATGCAGATAACTTTTGTTAGCATTATTCTCGCACGACTATATTTAGGTTCAAAATATATTCCGAATATCCACATGTAACACTCCACCAATCTGTCTCTGGCATAGCAATTTGTTTGGTAAATCCAAATCTTTCCACCACCTAAAATTACAAGACAATCGTTTAGTTATCTAATGTCATTAATATTCATTATAGTAAGAAGGACAAGATCAATGATTGTACCTTGTGAGCTCGTAAAGCACTCTTTGGTGCATCTTTTGCAACATGTTAAATTCCCATTTCGCCAATTTCAAAAGCAAATCGTTATGCATCTCTGTATTTTCATAAATAAATATGTATTTCCTTGCCCCCAACCTTGGTACGGTTTTACGAATAGGCTGGCTTAAGGCTTCAGTAACTTGAGCCTTAAGCGAGTTGTTGTTCAAGTTTGTGA
>AWOL01S0003001.1:4068-16454 GCA_000715115.1 Nicotiana otophora
TCATGTAACTTTGGTTTATTTTTTTTAAGCATTATTAAGGGGGACCAAAGCATTCAAACATTCAAGCATTCAAACAATTCTCTGTACTAGTGTCTCTCCCCCCCGACACCGCATTGCATCTTGTAATAGCTTTCATCATCATCAATACAATCATCAGCTTTCAGCATTAACTGCTCATTTTCCACTGCTCAATTGCTCACGACATTGGTTTTCCCGTACGGCACTGACAATCTAGTCTAGCGTACGGCGAGGACCTCAGTTGGCGCATAGCAACCGCACTGACATCGGTTGCTTAGCCTTACGTCGCCCTACCAAGGAATTTCAGGAAGGTGCCGCGTAACAGTAATGACAAGAGGTTAATGTAAATTAGGCTTGCTCGACTGGGTTTACTCGGTTGAGCAACGGTCGCGCTTCTCGATTTTGGGGCGTGATAGTCATGTACTTAAGTTTTGAGTTTCGTCATGTGTAACCATCATGAGAAAACAATATATGGGCCATTGAGCTAAATGTATTCAATATGAAAGTCAAGATCTAATTATGTTTTGATAAATCATGCATGAGTTATGATGAGAAGTCGATGCAACGTAGGCTTGCTCGACTGGGTTCACTCGGTTGAGCGCCGGTCATGCTCCCCAAGTTCGGGGCGTGACAGTATAAAAGAAGAGACCTTGAAGTCTCCAAAAAGATAACTGAGCAATCACTGGAGTCCGAAACAAATAAATGTACCTGGATCTGCACAGAAATGTGCATAAATATAGTATGAGCACACCACAATGCTACCCAGTAAGTATCAAGCCTAACCTCAGTAGAGTAGTGACGAGTCCAGGTCAGGACACCTACTAGGATAAGAACAAAAAAAACTGAACAAAGAATAGTACAGTCTAACAATGAAAACGAGAAAATAATGGCAATAGAGCAATAAAATAAGGTAAGCTAACAACAAAAATTAAGGAAATAAATACAACAAGAAATGAACAAATGATGAGAACAACAATTAATCAAATACAGACAAATACATGTAAGACAAGAAGGAAGCATCAAGAACTGGTCAATCAACAAGCTTTTTTAACATAGAATGTACAACAAGAATCACAATCGAGGTACCACAGCTCATAACCGCATTTCAAAATCACAATCCAAATCTTTTCATATACCTCCGCGTGAGCCTTACATTTTGATATTTCTAAAAATATGTTTTCTGATATAGCTACACGCACTTTAGCCCCCTTATGTCACCACGTCGCTTCAAATAATTCCCCTACTACCAACACGCACATAAATCCAACTTTATGCCGCCACATGCACATAAACCGCGACATGCTCATCAATATCACAACACAATAATAACTCGCACCAAAAATGACCATATGCCACAACTTGCCAAAATCAACAATACAAACGTTTCCACCACATATAGCCCACGTCTCAACCACAATGTGAACAACAATCTCAATAACAAAAAAAATTAATAAGAATTACTCAATAAGGGAAGATATCTCATTATTCAACAACTTCAACCTCAATGTGATAATAGCTTTCATAACATCATCTTCAGTAACTCAAAATGAAGGTATTTCCATAAAATGACAATTTCCTATTTAAATGTACAACATCAACTTATCAATAAAGGGGATGGTGTGAAATAGTATCTCGATCTAAATGCATGGAATACCTTGATACGAAAAGATATAATGAAATAACAACTCCAAATAAGAATAACTCGACAATAAAAGAGGTAACATGACAATAAGAGAGATAACAACTCCAAATAAGAATTACTCTCCATATAAGAGCATGTTTGACAATAAAAAATACAGCGTGTGATAAAAACATAAAGTAAAGCATGTAATAGAAATTTAATAATTGATGATATAACATGACATTACTATTTCTAATCAAATGTATGAAAGATCCTAAGAGTCTAAACCGGTAAAAATACCACATATAAGCCCGTGTACACACTCGTTACCTCGTGTACACGTCTTTCACGTAATCCAAATAACACAAACAAACCCAAGTCATAAGGGGTAGTTCCCCCACACAACGTTAGGCAATATACTTACCTCAAACAAGCTAAATTAGTCCACGAATAAGCCTTTCCTGGGAAAATCCAACTCTGGACGGCTAGAATCTAGCAAAAATAACTTAATACCATAAATACAAGCCATAGATATAATTTCGGATAATAAAGTTTCAATCTTTAAAGAAAATCAAAAATTCAACCCTAAGCCCGCACCTCGGCACCCAACCAAACTTATAAAATTTGAATACCCATTCTGATACGAGTCTAACCGTATAACAATTATCCAATTCCGACCTCAAATCGATATTCTAACCTCAATATATGGTTGATGAAAGTATTAACAAAACCCCCCTAATTTATCCAACTCAAATCACTAATTAAATTATAAAAATAATGACTGAATCATGAACAATAAACAAATATAAGTCAAAAACACTTACCCCGATCCAATCCTAGAAAATACCGTAAAACATATCCCAAAACCAAGATCTCTAACTCAAAATGTGGAAAATGAAAAATCCCTCGATCTTCTCTATTTCTGCCCAGGCATTTCACACCTGCGGGGCAATAGCCGCTTCTGCGGCTCTGCATCTGCGGAAAACAATCGCTGTTACGGATGAAGGAAATAAGGTGATCACTTTATTCGTGGGTGCATTTGGGTAGAAGGAAATCTAATAGGCTTGCTCGACTGGGTTCACTCGGTTGAGCGCCGGTCGCGCTCCCCGAGTTTGGGGCATGACAAGTACTGAGTATGTAAGGCATGAAAAGAAGTATATAAAAGACGTGAAAGAAACATGGAGTAAAGGACTAAATTTGTAAGTTTGAATAGCTCAGTAATTGTGAAATCTTCACAGTGTCATGTATATGCGTATAAATGTCATACCATGCATAGGTATATGCGTACATAACATCATCAAGCCTCTGAGGGAATCCCATCATATAATCTCGGTCTCAGTGGGCGAAATCATAAAAGTATGCCAGCTGATCAAGTGGTTGGTGCGTATATAACACCGTAACCTTTACCCATACCACATATACATAAAATATACGAACGTATATAACGCCATCTGGTCATGGTCAATGTACAGGTACATATGAATGCAATGCATTATGAATAAGTCAATAAGATCTCTCGGAATGTCATAAAATAAATATTCCTTCCTTTAATATTGTGAAATAAAATTTATCAACTTATGTATTTTCTGAGACCCGTGAACAGACGATATAATAACAGGACACAGAGGGAATCAAGAACATAGGAATCCCTATTACTTCTAAGAATAGATTCATTTGTGAAAGTTGCATGTTTGCTGGTTTCGTTTGTATCATATTGATCATGCCACAAGGAAGGAAGAGATAGCCTTAACATGCCTTATCACAGTCTATCCAATGACCACGTTGAAATCATCTCATCGCACTTTAATCTACAACAACGATTATAATGCTATCGTTAAGCTATGAAAGATGCAACTATCGTACAACGAATGACAAGCTTATTTATTATTAAAACGGGAAGCATCTCCCTTGTTTTCCTTTCTTTACCCAAGTCCATAAACACAACAAGATCACATACGACCTTCAACTATATACTTTCAGCACCATAACACACAGAACAGCCCAGAAACACAATTCACCCTACATTACAACAAGTGCACAAATGTCAACTATAGAACTACTACTTAACACGAAGAACGGTAAGCTTGGATTGGAACCGAAACCCAACTCTTTTTACCTTCTCCCCTATACTTAAAACACCTTCAAATAGTCCAGAATATAAAAACATATATTGGCATGACATTCCAACCTTATATCCATCATAAAAGTAACATCAAACAACCCAATAAGATATTACAACAATATGGACAACTTCTAGGTATTGTGTGGTTGCTTATTTTCCTATTTAAAACATAATCAACATAATAAAAATATTTTCCAGCATAACAACAATACAAAAATTATAACTAAGCCATTCCCCACGATTTCCATCCATATAAAGTCATATACACAACTCCAAAATAATCAAATAAGAGACAACAACTTCTCATACAACTTCAAGTTCTATCTTGTAATTCTTCATCCAAACAACTTAACCAACACATATATAAACTTAAACCCACGAAATAAAGTGTTATACATACCATAAATAATCATCTAAAACTCAAACCATAGCTTCCCTTAGCTTACAAGCACCCTTAATGGCATCACAACACCATAGGTCTAGGTAAAACCACCTTGTATTAGACTTGGAACCTTTGAGAGTTGTTAGAGAGGTGTTGAGAGAGCTTGGAAAATTTCGTTGGTCGAAAATAGTAAAAAATGACTTATTTGACCAGCTTCAGGGTGCTAGAGTATTCTCGAAGATTGATTTGCGCCTAGGGTATCATCAGTTGAAGACTCGTGAATCAGAATTCCTGAGGACTGCTTTCAGGACTAAGTATGGTTAGTACGAGTTTCTAGTAATGTCATTTGGGCAGACCAATGCCCCAACAACATTTATGCACATTATGAACAGTGTGTTCCAGCCATGTCTTGATTCTTTCATCATCTGTTCATTGATGATATTTTGGTATATTCTTGCAGTCGGGAGGACCATGAGCAGAACTTGAGGATCATGCTCTAAACCTTGAGGGAGGAGAACTTATATGCAAAATTCTCCAAATGTGAGTTTTGCCTTAATTCAGTGGCGTTTTTGGGTCACATGGTGTCTAATGAGGGGATCAGAGTTGGCTCAGACCGTCTTCAGTTACTGAGATCTGTAGATTCCTTGGTTTGGCGGATATTATTGTCATTTTATATAGGGATTCGCATCCATTGCTGCACCTTTGACTAGATTGTCCTAGAAGGGTGCTCCTTTCAGATACTCCGACAAGTGTGAGGTGAATTTGTAGAAGCTCAAGACTACATTGACTACGGCCCCAGTGCTGGTGTTGCTTACAAGTTTCGGGTATTACACTTTATATTGTGATACATCACGTATTGGGCTTGGCGTGGTATAGATGCAAGATGGTAGGGTGATTGCCTACGCGTCTCGACAATTGAAGGTCCATGAGAAGAATTATCCTGTACATGACTTAGAATTGATATCTATTGCTCACGCATTGAAGATTTAGAGGCAATATCTTTACGGTGTTCCCTGTGAGGTATGTACCGACAATTGGAGTCTCCAATATCTGTTCAAGAGGAAAACCCTTAGTTTGAAGCAGTGAAGATGGTTAAAGTTGCTGACAAACTATGAGACCACCATTTTGTATCATCCCGAGAAGGCCAATGTGGTGGTCCATTCCTTGAGTACAAAGGCTCAGAGTATGGGAAATTTGGCATAGTTTGTGGCAGTAGAGAGACCACTAGACATGGATGTTCAGGCTTTGCTAATCAGTTTGCGAGACTGGATTTTTTGGAGCCTAGCCGGGTTCTTGCTGTAAGGCCCCATAAAATGTTTCCTGAAGAAACCCGAGGTTTCATGATGCCAAGGTAGGCGTATGTGTTAATGATAGTTGGAGGAATTTATTTGGAAAAATTGGTATGCGGCCACAAAATTACTCTGCAGGTTGTAGCATAGCCGTAGAGTCAGGTAGCCATTTGGGCCATTTTTGAATGTTATTCCGTGTCCCATTATGCGATCGGAAAACGATTTCGCGGGTCGCACACTGATCGCAGAGCCAGCTTGGAAATTTTGAGGAGCGAGCTTCTGCGGCAGATTATGCGACCGTAGAACACGTCTACAGACCGCATAACAGCCGCATATGGGGGTGGACCACAGAAGCATTATGCAGTCGCATATGCGACCGCATATCCCATTTTCGAGCTTCATTTTTGGGTTTTTATAACCCGAACCCATTTCATTATTTAGACCCTATGGACCATTTCTGAAGGGAGAACTTGATATTTGGGGAGAGAAAAGGCTCTAGAGAGGGAGAGAGTTCTTCAATCAATTATTCCCCAATTCTTACTCAAACTCTTGGAAGAACTAACAAGGGAAGCACACCAGGCCTCTATCCTATAGGTAAGATTCTACACCCTATCTCTTAATTTCGAAATTTATCTATAAATGGGCAAGTAGTAAGATAATTCATGGGTATAGGAGTAGCTTATTTTGCATGCATGATTGATCATGGGATGTAGGGAGATTCTTGGGCTAAAATAGTAAAGAATGGGTTGTGGGATGAAGGAATCCCCCATAAAAGGACCTTGAAACCTTAGTGTACACCTGGTGCTTGATAAAATGCTTAAATGAGCTAGAACCATGATCATCTTCCTAATTTTTGTTCAATTTGCTACTTTTCTAAAATAGATTGAAGTTGCTAAGATTTCCAGAATATTTAGAGTTAAGGAAGCTCAAGTAAGGTATATTGGCTAAACTTTTCTCTTAATATTTAACCCCACAATATCCATGTAAGTCCCGAATTGCTATTGTAAATCGATTACCCGGATAAGCCGGTGTCAAAAGACACATGTGATCAATATGAAATTCAAATGCTCTTGTTATGTTGTACTACTATTGAGAATGTGTTCAAAGTAGGGCTTGCATATCTAAATATCTAGACCTCAAGTTGTGTTTCAAAGGAAAGCTAATGGAAGCTTGTGTAAGAAATCGTAATGTGCCTAAAACTCCTATTTGCTCAAATGTGTGCTTAAATGTCTTGAATAGAAATGCCTTGTTATTGGAAAGTTCATAATGGTTGAACGTAAAAAGGTGTGCATGAAATACGAATCACGTAATGCAAAATATAAAATATGAAATGTGAAATATGAAACACGGCAGATGTGCCAAGAGAAATAATACAATTGTGACCATTAGTGCCAATGAAATGAAGAGATGTGCAATAAATGTGAAACGGGGCGATTAATAGAAAAGGGTGATGTCTCACATGAGACGGCCTACCTGATAGGGTCATGATCAGATGCCATTCCGCACACATGGTGGTGATTGTGTTAGAATTGTAATTGAAATTGTGATTTGTTTGATGTATCACATGAGACAGCCTAGCCGATCGGGTCGTAATTGGACGTTATGCCGCACACATGGCGGTGGCTGTGTTAGAATGGTAATTGAAATTGTGATTTGGCTGATGTCTCACATAAGACGTCCTAGATGATCAGGTCATGATTGGATGCCATGTCGCACACATGGTGGTGACTGTGTTGGAAATCGCAATCAAAATTGTGAATAGTGATATACCGGTACCAAAGATTTCCCAACTTAAAATTTGAAAATTTATTTAAAACTTATCTTATCTTTAATTTGATATTTGGTAATTGTTTGAGGCTTTAACTGATATTATGACTCTCCTTACTTGCATTACTTTTCATTTCTTTGAGAGAGTGTTTAGTCATATATATTACTACTATTCAACAGTACTAACGTCCCTTTTGCTGGGGGCGCTGCATCTTTAATGGATCTAGGTGGTTCCACAGTATGTGACACTGATCAACGATAGCACTACACTATTTTCCTAGTTGATTTGGTGAGCCCCACTTCACTCGGGGTCATGTATCTTTTGTTCATTTTATCACCATGTTTGGAGGTATAGCCGGAGCCTTGTTTCCGGCAATATCATTGTACTCTTTTGTATCTAATAGAGGCTCCGTAAACATAGCGTGGGTGGTATGTTGGTATGGGGAAAGTCAAATTGGTAATGTTGTAATTATATCACATGTTCCACATCAAATTATGAAAGAGTATGCATTTTGAAACTTATAAATGATGTAACTACTGATAACAAGTTTGAGTTGTTGTTTACTTGATCCTCTTCACCGCTTAATTAATGAATTGGATTTTACTATTATTCTTGAATAATTTTAGGTAGAAGGTAATTTACAAGCTTGCTCGGTCCGGTTATCTCGGTTGAGCGCCGGTCGGGCACCCAGAGTTTGGGGCGTGACACTTGCGTGTGTGGTTTCGCGGTCTTCTCTGTATGAGCGCATTAGAGCGCGTCAGTATGACGACACATATTTTCTCGCCCTTAAGGAAATAATGTAGAACGGCGATGCTAAGGAGGTTTCTATTAGAGATGATGGGGTTATGAGAATGTAGGGACGGATATGTGTGCCCAGTGTGGATGGGTTTCATGAGTCTATCCTTGAGGAGGCTCACATTTCACGGTATTCCATTCATCCAAGTGTCACCAAGATGTATAAGGATTTGATTCAACACTATTGGTGGAGAAGGATGAAGAAAGATATAGTAGAGTATATGGCTCGGTGTATGAGGTGTCAGCAGGTGAAGTACGAGCATCAGAGGTGGGGCGATATGCTTCAGAGACTTGAGATTCCAGAGTGGAAGTGGGATCTTATTACCAAGGATTTCGTTGTTGGGCTCCCACAGACTTTGAAGAAATTTGACGCAGTGTGGCTTATTGTGGATAGACTGACCAAGTCTGCATAGTTCATTCCGGTTGTGACTACATATTCCTCAGAGCAGTTGGCTCAGATCTATATCCGTGAGATTGTTTGTCTCTATGGTGTGCCGGTGTACATTTTCTCCGATCGAGGCACGCTCTTCACATTTTATTTTTGGAGAGCTGTGCAATGTGAGTTAGGCACACAAGTTAAGTTGAGTAGAACATTTCAAACTCCAGACGGACTGGCAGTCCGAGTGCACCATTTTGATCTTGGAGGATATGCTGTGTGCCTGTGTTATGGATTTAGAAGGCCTTATTGTCACAACCCAAATCGGAGGGCCGTGAAGGTCACCCTGTGCCTTACTCAACCGACTACCAGCGTAACATATCTTTCTTATCACACCATCATGGGTAAATAGGATAGAAGGACCATCATGAGATAACTAGAATAAATCGTAAAGTAATAGTAGACATAGGACGATCCAGCATGATATGGAAACTTATACATGTGACATAAGGGCCTATAAGGCCGAGATGATCATTTGTACACTCAAAACATAGGCCGACAAGGCCATACAAGTACCCATATACATGACATCTGTCTACAAGCCTCTAAGAGTACATAAAAATCATAATGGTCGGGACAGAGCCCTGCCATACCAATTAATACATGCCCAGACTATACTGACCAAATAGGAAACTCTGGAGCAAGTGGAGTGCACCAAGACCTTCCACTGAGCGGATAGCCTATTTATCGGGACTTACGGGCATCAAACGCAGCGTCCCTATGCAAAAGGGACTTCAGTACTAATAAAGTACTGAGTATGTAAGGAATGAAAAGAAGTATATAAAATACGTGAAAGAAACATGGAATAAATGGGTCAATTTGTAAGTCTGAATAGCTCAGTAATCATGAAATCTTCATAGTGTCATGTATATGGGTATAAATGTCATATCATGCATAGGTATATGTGTACATAACTTCATCAATCCTCTGAGGGCATCCCATCATATCATCTCGGCCTCAGTGGGCGAAATGATAAACATATGCGAGTTGATCAGGTGGCTGGTGCTTATATAACATAGTAACCTTTCACCATAGCATATATACATATAATATACGTGTATATAACACCATCTGGTTCTGGGTCAATGTAAATGTGTATATGAATGAAATGCATAATGAAGTAAGTCAATAAGATCTCTCGGAATGTCATAAGATAAATATGCCTTCGTTTAATATCGTGAAAAAAAATTTATCAACTTCTGTATTTTCTGAGTCCCATGAACAGACAATATAATAACATCACACAAGGGGAATAAAGAACATAGGTATCCCTATTACTTCTAAGAAAAGAGTCATTTGTGAAAGTTGCATGTTTGCTCGTTTGTTTGTATCATATTAATCATGCCAAAAGGAAAGAAGAGATAGCCTTAACATGTCTTATGACAGTATATCCAATGACCACGTTGAAATTGTCTCATCTCACTTTAATCTACAACAACGATAATAACGCTATCGTTAAGCTACGAAAGATGCAACTACGTACAACAAACGACAAGCTTATTTATTATTAAAACGGGCAGCATCTCCCTTATTTTCCGTTCTTTCCCCAAGTCCATAAAAAGAACAAGATCACATACGACCTTCAACTATATAGTTTCAGCACCACAACACACCGAACAGCCCAACAACACAATTAACCCTACACAACAACAAGTGCACAAATGTCACCAACAGAACTACTACTTAACACGATGAGCGGTAAGCTAGGATAGGAACCAAACCCCAACTCTTTTTACCATCTCCCCTATACTTAAAACACCTTCAAACAGTCCAGAATATAAAAATATATATTGGTATGACATTCTAACCTTATATCCATCATAAAAGTAACATCAAACAACCCAACAAGATATTACAACAATATGGACAACTTCTAGGTATTGTGTGGTTGCTTATTCTCCTATTTAAAATATCATCAACATACTAAAAATATTTACCAGCATAACAACAATACGAACATTATAACCAAGCCATTCCCCACGATTTCCAGCCATATGAAGTCATATACACAACTCCAAAATAGTCCAATAAGACACAACAACCTCTTATACAACTTCAAGTTCTATCTTGTAATTCTTCATCCAAATAACTTAACCAACGCATATATAAGCTTGAGCCCAAGAAATAGAGTGTTATACCTACCTTAAATAATCATAAAAAACTCAAACCAAAGCTTCCCTTAGCTTATAAGCAACCTTAATGGCATCACAATATCATAGAGACTCTTTTCTTCACTTAGGCTATCTTTTGAGGATAGGTCTAGGTAAAACGACCTTGGATTAGACTTGGAACCTTGGAGAGATGTTAGAGAGGTGTTGAGAGAGTTTGGGAAATTTACTTGGTCTGAAGTAGCCAAAAAATGAGGCGTCCAACCCCGTTAAAATGTTCTAGGGTCGTCCACCACCTAAGTGGGTCCCATTGGGAGCTGCTAGTGCAGTCTCTCGAAAATGCGAATATTTCTATACTCTGAAGTCGTATAGACAAACGGTGTAATGTGTTAGAAACTAGACACATAAATATTCATTTTTTTAGGTGGAGAATCCTGTAATACCTTGTGTATTAGGAGAAGAGCTCTGCTACATTTGACCTAATTTCAGTACATTTATGAATGTAACTTGTGATGACCTTTGCCAACTTTTGTTCCACAACTCGCTTAGCTTCAAAACATAACACAAGACTATCATATGACTAAAATAAATCATAACATAACCTCCTTATCATGTTAATAACCCTAGTCTCACCCCAAAAGTACATGTTATAAACTTGTCGACTTTCGACGAAACTTATTTTCTTCTATTCGTTTAGCTTCTAAGCCTTCCAACCCTCTTGGTACTTGTTATTCATGTTCTTAAATATTTGTAACCTCCAAGGTAATATGATTAACTTACTTTATGTACTTTCAAATATAATCTCATTTCTGAGCTTACATCAATTGACTTACGATGTACTCTCACGTATGAAAACATGGGGTGTAACATCATTCCCCCCTTTGGAACATTCATCTTCGAATGTTGACTTATGTGCTTATAAGTCTCATAACCTATAGCTCTTACGAATACTTTAATACTGTCCTTTCCATCTATGCAACTGTTCTGCGAATAAATCTGAAGGCCAGTGCATTCCCCCCTGTAGGCCTCTTTCTCACACCACGACTTGTGGTCGGAATTCATCCAATCTCGTAACAATTGTTACCTTCTATCATGCAGCTTGTACGACTTTGTCCTTGTATGTGCGACTATGTGACCCTTCTCTTCTTTTTCCTCCATCCTTTAGCCAATTTCTAGGCTGCACTTTGTGAACATGTATAGAACTATGACAAGCTATCCTTCTAGGCATCTATAGGTGTACTGAAGTCCTTGCTTGGTACTTTGTCAAACTTACGACTATTTCTATATCTTGTTTCATAGCCTCGATTATCTATTCTTGTGGATTTACTAAATCTAGGTAGGTTATACTACTCTATAACACTTACTTCAGTTTATTATTACCGAGATCTACTACCCAACTTCAGGTTACTCTCTCTCAGCTTATCTTATATGTATAAATCTAAGTCCTCTAATGCTTTCTCATCACTGTTCATCTTAAGAATGATGGCGTAATCTCATCTCATATCCTAATCTCATCTCATATTTTGTAACTTTTATCCATCCATTATTGATTCAGCTTAATGTTGACCCATAATTAATCACTGATAACTTGAAACTTCTTACGTAATACATTGTCACTAGGGTACAAGTCGCATCGGGGAACTTTTGAAGTGATTTGCCTGATCCACCTAGGGATGATACTATACTTCAATAACCTTAGTTCATAGCATGCCAATGTGATTCATCTTACAAGGGGGGTATTCTAATCTTTGCAATTCATGAAATCTTTTTTCTTTAAATCATTACTCAATCAAAGGCATAAATGTCATCCTCTTATCTATCACAATTACACCCTTATTGTACTACCA
>AWOL01S0003001.1:23163-41888 GCA_000715115.1 Nicotiana otophora
AAAGAAAGATTGTGTAAGAAATCGTGATGTACCTAAGACTCTTTTTTCCTCAAATGTGTGCTTAAATGTCTTGAATAGAAATACGTTGTTGTTGGAAAGTCCATGATGATGGTTGAAAGTAAAAAGGTGTGCATGAAATATAAAACATNTACAAACCCATCCACACATAAATAAGCAATCAGAACAGAATTTTCCCAACATAACCAAGTCTCGCAAGCCGTCAAACCCAAGTGTATTGACACAAAACACCAGTAAAGCATCACCACACAAAAGGAACCAATTACCTTTATTACTATGCTGACCCTACACTACCAAGCTGACCAATTACTTCGAATCCTCCTCAACTTGCCTTCAAATTAACACTTCTTCTTGCCGGTATACTATGATCCTAAACCAAAGATCACCGCAAGAGATCCTAATGCGAACCAGGTCATCTATAATTCCATAAACCATTATATTTATAAGGCCTCATAAAACTTTACATAAAACCCGGGGTTTTGTGGTGCCGAGGTATGCGTATGTGTTAATGATAGCCGATGTACGGACTTTTTGGGTTGAATAGTACACTGGGGAGTTGAAGGAAAATGCTTTGGAGAAAAAGGCATTTCTGCGTACCACTATGCGGCTGCAAAATTGCTCTGCGGGCTGGAAAGTGGTTGCAGAGTGAGGTAGTCAATTGGGCAACTTTTAAATTTCATTTCGTGGCCAATTATGCTACCGCAAAATGATTTCGCGGGACCGTCCATCGATCGCACAACGATCACAGGGCCATTTTGCTGAAGGCAGAAGCATTATGCGGTCGCATATGCGACCACAGAACTGTGTTGGGGCTCTTATTTTTCTAATTTTTGAACCTGAACCCATTCTAATAAAACACCCTTGGGATCATTTTAAAGGGGAAAAAATATATTTCTAGAGTGAGGGAGTGTCGTAGAGTGAGAAAAGGAGTTCCTAAGCTTCATCCACCAATTCTTACTCAAATCTTGGAAGATTAATAAGGAAAGCACACTAGGAAATTAGTAAAATAATTCATGGGTATGGGAAGTGTTTATTTTGTATGTATGTGTTATCAAGGGATGTAGGAAGATTATAGACCTAAAAATGATAAAGCATGGATTGTGGGATGATGGAATCCTCCATAAAGGACCCTGAAACCATAATATGTACCTAGTGTTTGATAAAATGCTTGAATGAGCTAGAACCATGATCATCATCCTAATTTTAGTTCAATTTGTTACATTTCTAAAATAGATCGAAGTTGCTAAAAATTCAAGAACATATTAAAGTCTAAAGAAGCTCAAGTGAGGTATGTTGGCTAAAATATTTTCTTAAAATTGAACCCCATAATATCCATGTAAGTCCTGAGTTGCTCATTATGAATCGATTAACCCGGATAAGCTGGTGTCAAAAGACACGTTTGATCAATATGTAATTCAATGCTCTTGTTATGTTGTAATGCTATTTGATAATATGTTCAAAGTATGGGTTGCGTATCTAAATTCCTTGACTTCAAGTTGTGTTTCAAGTGAAAGCTAATAAAAATTATGTAAGAAACCGTAATGCGCCTAAGACTCCTACTTGCTCATATGTGTGCTTATATGTCTTGAATAGAAATACGTTGTTGTTGGAAAGTCCATGATGATGGTTGAAAGTAAAAAGGTGTGCATGAAATATAAAACATGAAATAAAAAATATGTAATGGGCAATGTGAAATATGAAACACGGCCAACATGCCAAGAGAAATAATATAATTATGACCACTAGTGCCAATAAAATGAAGAGATGTGCAAGAAATATGAAACGGGATGATTGATAGAAAAAGATGATATGTCACATGAGACGGCCTAGCCGATCGGGTCGTGATCGGACGCCATGCCACACACATGGTGGTGACTATATTGGAAATTGTAATCAAAACTATGAACAATGGTATATTGGTACTAAAGGTATCCCAACATAAAATGTGGAAATTTACTTCAAAACTTATCTCATTCCTAATTTGAAATTTGGTAATTGATTGAGGCTTTTATTGATATCATGATTGTCCTATATATACCACTACTATTCGACAGTACTAATGTCCCTTTTTGGGGGGTGCTGCATCTTTCATTTATGTAGGTGGTTCCACAGCAGGATGCACTGATCAGTGATAGCGACACACTCTCTTCCCAGCTGACTTGGTGCGCCCCACTTCACTCGGGGTCATGTATCATTTGTTCATTATATCATTATGTTTTGAGGTATAGCCAAAGCCTTGTTGACGGAACTATCACTGTACTCTTTGTATTTATTAGAGGCTCCATAGATAGTGTGGGTGTATATGGGTGATGGGAAAGCCAAACAAATTATGTTGTGTTTTGATTACTTGTTCCACTTCAAACCATGAGAATGTATGCATTTTAAGACTTATTAAATGAACTAACTAATAGTAATGAATTTGGTATTGTCTACATGATCTCCTTAATGGTTAATTAACAAAGATACGTGTTCTCTTTAAATCATGGGAGTGTTTGGGTAGAAAGAATTCAACGGGCTTGCTTGACCGGGTTCACTCGGTTGAGCGCCGATCGCGCTCCCCGAGTTTGGGGCGTGACAAACTTGGTATCAGAGCGTAAGGTTTTAAAGTGTCCTAGGATGTCTCTGAGCCATGTCTAGTAGAGTCCTTCTTATCAGTGTATTGTCGAACACATCTATAATTAGAAGGCTACTTGGACATTTAGGAATAATAACCTTCTTTGATGTTCTTGATCGTGCGATAAAGCTGATTGTACGATTGTTCCTCCTTTAACTCATGCATTGCTCTAACTTTCAGTGAATGGTGCCTAAGAAGAAGGCAAGAACTGGCTAAGAAGCCGATATTACCCCAGGAGTGGCAATTGATTCTATCATTGATGATGCAGGTGAATACCTGAGGGGTGAGGATATTCCCCTGATTACTACACCGCCTGGTTGTACTATTCCTACTCAGGGTGAACCAGTTCCTACACCTAACGAGGGTGCAACAAATCCTCCACTTAATATTATGGTTCTACCTCCAGCCCCAGCTTTCGGTCCCGGTGTTTGAGATATGTGAGGACTCCCGTGAGGAGGGGATCCCTTCGGCGAGGTGGAGTGAGTTTGCCGATGCTTTCATAGATCATTTTTGCCTGACGAAACTAAGGCGGCCTATGGTGAGACGTCCTAGCCGATTGGGTCATGATCGGACGCCATGCCGCATACATGGTGGTGACTGTGTTGGAAATCGTAATCAAAATGTGAATAGTGGTATACCGGTACCAAAGATTTCCCAACTTAAAATTTTGAAATTTCTTTAAAACTTATCCTATCTCTAATTAGATATTTGGTAATTGTTTGAGGCTTTAACTGATATTACGGCTGTCCTTACTTGCATTACTGCTCGTTTCTTTGAGAGAGTGTTTAGTATATGTACTAGTACTATTCAACAGAACTAACGTCCCTTTTGTCGGGGGTGCTACATCTTTAATGAATGCAAGTGGTTCCACAGCAGGCGACACTGATCGGCGATAGCACTACACACGTTTTCCAACTAATTTGGTGAGCCCCACTTCACTCGGGGTCATGTATCTTTTGTTCATTTTATCACTATGTTTTGAGGTATAGCAGGAGCCTTGTTGCCGGCACTATCATTGTACTCTTTTGTATCTAATAGAGGATCCGTAGACATAGCGTGGGTGGAATGTTGGTATGGGGAATATAAAATTGGTAATGTTGTAATTGTATCACACCTTCCACATCAAACTATAAAAGAGTATGTATTTTGAAACCTATAAATGATGTAACTACTTATAACGAGTATGAGTTGTTGTTTACTTGATCCTCCACACCGCTTAATTAATAAAATGGATTTTACTGTTATTCTTGAATAAGTTCGGGTAGACTGTAATGTACATGCCTGCTCGGTCGAGTTATCTCGGTTAAGCGTTGGTCGCGCACCCTGAGTTTGGGGCGTGACACTTGCTTGCGTGGTTTCTCGGTCTTCTCTGTATGAGCGCATTAGAGCGCGTCAGTATGACGACCCCTATTTACTTTCCCTTAAGGACACAATGCAGCACGGCGATGCCAAAGAGGTTTCTATTAGAGATGATGGGGTATTGCGAATGTAGGGTCGGATATGTGTGCCCATTATGTATGGGTTTCATGAGTCTATCCTTGAGAAGACTCACACTTCGCGGTATTCCATTCATCCAGGTGTCACCAAGATGTATCAGGATTTGAGTCAGCACTTTTGGTGGAGAAGAATGAAGAAAGATATAGTTGAGTATGTGGCTCGGTGTTTGAGTTGACAGGAGGTGAAGTACGAGCCTCAGAGGTCGGGAGATTTGCTTCAGAGACTTGATATTCCAGAGTGAAAGTGGTATCGTATTACCATGGATTTCGTTGTTGGGCTCCCACATACTTTGAAGAAATTTAACGTAGTGTGGGTTATTGTGGATAGACTGACCAAGTCTGCACATTTTATTCCGGTTGTGCCTTATATACATGAGATTGTTCGTCTCCATGGTGTGCCGGTGTATTTTTAGAGAGCTGTGTAGCATGAGTTAGGCACAAAAGTTGAGTTGAGTAGAACATTTCAAATCACAGACAGACAGGCAGTCCGAGAACACCATTATAATCTTGGAGGATAAGCTATGTGCCTATGTTATGGATTTCGGGGGTTCATGGGATCAGTTTCTATTGCTTGCAGAGTTCGCCTACAACAACAGCTACCTATCGAGTATTTAGATGGCTCCTTAGCAGGCCTTATTGTCACAATAAAATCAAAGGACCGCGAAGAGCACCTTGTGCCTTACTCAACCGAGTACCAATGTAACGTATCTTTCTTGGCACACCATCATGGGTAAATAGGACAGAAAGTCCATCATGAGATAACCAAAATAAAACGTAAATGAATACTCGACATATGACGATCCAGCATGGTATAGAAACTTAGACATGTGACATAAGGGCATATAAGGGCGACATGATCATTTGTAGACTCAATACATAGGACGACAAGGCCATACAACTACCGATATACACAACATCTGTCTACAAGCCTCTAAGAGTACATTAAAATCATAATGGTCGGGACAGGGCCCCGCCATACCAATTAATACATGGCGAGAGCATACTGACCAAATAGGCAACTCTGGAGCAAATAGAGTGCACCAACACCTTACACTGAGCAGATAGCCTACTAGGAGGACTGTCAACCTGTCTATCAGGACATACGGGCATGAAACGCAGCATCCCCAGGAATAAGGGACTTTAGTACTAATAAAGTATTGAGTATGTAAGGCATGAAAAGAAGTATATAAAAGACGTGAAAGAAACATGCAGTAAATGAGTTAATTTGTAAGTCTGAATAGCTCAGTAATCATGAAATCTTCATAGTGTCATGTATATGGGTATAAATGTCATATCATGCATAGGTATTTGCGTACATAACATCATCAAGCCTCTGAGGGCATCCTACCATATCATCTCGGCCTCCATGGGCGAAACCATAAACATATGCCAGTTGATCAGGTGGCTGGTGCATATATAACACCGTAACCTTTCCCCATAACACATATACATATAATATACGTGTATATAACGCCATTTGAGAATGTTGCATGTTTGCTCGTTTCGTTTATATCATATGGATCATTCCAAAAGAAAAGAAGAGATAGCCTTAACATGCCTTATCACAGTTTATCCAATGACCACGTTAAAATTGTCGCATCGCAAGGTAATCTACAACAACGATAATAATGCTATCGTTAAGCTACGAATGATGCAACTATTGTACAACGAACGACAAGCTTATTTATTATTAAAATGGGCAGCATCTTCTTTGTTTTCCTTTCTTTCCCCAAGTCCATAAAAACAACAAGATCACATTCGACGGTCAACTATATACTTTCAGCACCACAACACTCCAAATAGCCCAATAACACAATTCACCATACACAACAAGTGCACAAATGTCACCATCAAAACTACTACTTAATACGACGAGCGGTAAGCTTGGATTGGAACCAAACCCCAACTCGTTTTACAATCTCCCATATACTTCAAACACCTTCAAACAGTCCAGAATATAAATACATATATTGGCATGACATTGCAACCTTATATCCATCATAAAAGTAACATCAAGCAACCCAACAACATATTACAACATTATGGACAACTTCTAGGTATTGTGTGGTTGCTTATTCTCCTTTTTAAAACATCATCCATATAATAAAAATATTTACTAGCATAACAACAATACGAACATTATAACCAAGCCATTCCCGACGATTTCCTTCCATATGAAATCATATACACAACTCCAAAATAGTCCATTAAGAGACAACAACTGCTTATACAACTTCAAGTTCTATCTTGTAATTCTTCATCCAAATAACTTAACCAACGCATATATAAGCTTAAGACCAAGAAACAGAGTGTTATACATACCTTAAATAATCAGAAATAAATTGGAACCATAGCTTCCTTTAGCATACAGGTAGCCTTAATGGTATCACAACACCATAGAGACTCTTTTCTTCACTATGGCTAACTTTTGAGGATAGGTATAGGTAAAACCACCTTGGATTAGACTTGGAACCTTGGAGAGCTGTTAGAGAGGTGTTGAGAGAGTTTGGGAAATTATCTTGGTCGAAAATAGCCAAAAGTGAGGTGTCCAACCCCGTTAAAATGTTCAAGGGCCGTCCACCACCGAAGTGGGTCCAATTGGGACCTGCTAGTGCAGTCTCGCAAAAATGCGAATATCTCAATACTCTAATGTCGTATCGGCAAACAGTTTAATGTGTAAGCACAATAGTGTAACATATTCACCTTAGGATTTGACTCAAAAGAACCATGCATTATTTATAACCCGTTCACTTACTCTAACATAGAGGTCAACAACATTGCCTTTCCTTCTTGAATCAAGTGCCCTCACACAACAATAGAGAGTAGTTCCACAAAATAAAATTTAAGAACAATTAGGAACTCAAGATAGAAAGAATATGCTCACTCTCATAAAAAACATTCATATTCCACAAAAGATGAACCTTAAGCTTGCCCGTAGTGTACTACTCTACTAATCGAGTTCATTCAGTCAAAGATCAAGTAGGACTTTAATTGTTTGTAATGTAGGCTGCGGGGCGGGTAGGATACATTCAGATATAAGAGTGACTACACCTCCCTAAGAACTTTAATACATGTACTCTAACATTCAAAACCCCACACTTATGTCAAACAAAAATTCCACCTTCACATCAATATACATCAACTCCCAAATTATTTAAGCACAGTTACATCAAGAGTTACCACTTATCCATGAAAGTTTTTCACAACAATATAACTGTTTTTTCTTTCTTTTTTCAATTCAAGTGGCTCTTACGATTTCAAAATAGTGCACCTTTTTCCTTATTTAGTTAGTTCCACTCAAAAGCCAAACCAGTCATCCCACACTTCAACTTTTACAAAGTTCATAACAATTTTAAGTGCTCAAAAGAGGTACAAGGTTCAAATAGATGGTCAATTCAAACAAATGAGTAAAGCTTCTAATGTGGTTGCCAAAGAAACAGGATTACAGGCTCAAAGGGGTTAACTAAGATATAAAACAATTAGGTGGTTACAAGCATATAACTATCTGTACAAAGAAATGCCTATATCACTTCCAATACTGAACAAAACTACTATTTCGCTTTGCAAACACACGTGGCAAGTTCTAGACATCAAATGCAATGCATATAATAACACAAAACCTCACACACATATGGCACATAACTCACTCAAGATCGGATTATCAAGACACGCTAGTCAAAGCAGTTAAGTAAAGTTAAGCTCATACAATTTAAGGCATTTACACAAGAGTGAAAAACTGAGCCTAAGCGTCCCAACTAAAGCACTCACTACTCTCAAGGACTAATAGAGTCAAGAGATACTGCTTTCATTTCAAATCGCAGCAGAAGGTTTCCTACTTCTACAAAATAAAAACTAACTACACCTGAATCAAACAAAACCGTTGGAAAAGAATCGCGGCACAAAAGAAAAACCAAGGGGGAATTGATACACTACCTAACAAAAGATTTTTTCTTTTCTTTTTGTTTCAACTTTAATCCCTCAAAAACCTGTCGAATGATATCCGTCGTCGCGAAAAATCAAAAATTTTAAATTTTTTAAGTTTTTTTCAATTTGTTTCTACTACTCAAACTAACAAAAGCAAAAACAATCAAACCAACTAAAGCAACAACTAAGACTAATATACATACAATTAAAAAATATCCCCCACCCCACACATTAAGTTGTGGCATGTCCCCATGACACATAATTAAAAAGCATAAGGTAGAGGAAACTTCCCTGAATATCTAGTCGGGGTATGAATCAAAGTCGGGATCCATTCCACGCACCTGAACTAGTGCACACATCCATGCAGAAAACTTCTTTTCAGCCTTCTTGTGGTACACCCCACACTTATATTTTTCACTCAATGCAGCCTTCTCTTTCACACCCTTCACCTTCCACTCAACACTTGCAGCTGGCTTCTCTTGTTTCAGCCCCTTTTCTACATCCATCTTGAACGTTACAGTCTCTCCCCCCACTCTAAGCATGGGCTTTTTCTCATATATATCTAATATTGCTATACTTGTTACTAATAATGGTCTTCCTAGGATGAGGGGTATCTCCTTATTCTCCTCCATCTTCACCACTATAAAGTCTACTGGAAATACAAACTTATCCACCCATATTAAGACATCTTCAACAATCTCCTCGGGTGTTATCTATTTTTGATCTGCCAAGTGCAATGATATTGGTGCAGACCTTATCTCTCCAATCTCATTCTCTAGTTTCCTATAAATTGACAAAGGCATTAGATTCATTGAGGCACCATAATCACATAAAGATTTATCAAAGTTAAGAGTGCCTAAACAGCAAGGTATAGTAAAACTCCATGGATCTCCACACTTCTGTTGGAGTTTGTTTTGAAAGATTGCACTACAATGCTCTGTGAGCTTGACTACCGATGTATCTTCTCTCTCCCTCTTCTCTGTAAGGATATCCTTCAAGAACTTTTACATAAGCTTGCATTTGTGAGAGAATTTCGGTGAATGGCAGGTTTACATTAACCTGTCTCAGCATATCTAATAATCCCTCAAACTGCTTGTCCAACTTTTCTATATAGAGCTTTCAAGGAAAAGGTAAAGCAGGCATGTACCTAGTCTCTTCTTTAGAGTCCTCCCTTCTTGGAATTTCCACCTTCTTCTTTTTCTCTAGTCCCTTCTTACCTTTCTTCTTCTTACCATCTTCAATTTGCAGCTCCCCCCACTTTCTTTTTTAGGTATCACCTCTTTTTGGACTGGAGTGCGATCTTTCTATACTTGCGTGCTTCTCAAGGTCACAAAATTTACCTTTGCTTTGGGATTCTTTTCAGTATCAGTTGGCAGAGTACCTGGGATTCTTTCAGACAATATATTTGCAATTTGTTGGACTTGTCTCTCCAAGTTACGTACATATGTTCCAAGTTCTTTAATAGTTGCACCATGAGTATCTAATCTCTTATCTATCTTGATAATGAAAGACTTTATCAAATCTTCTAACCTAGTCTAAATTGGCTGTTGAGACTGAGACTGTGGCCTCTCCTAAAATTTGGAGTTATTTTGTTGCCATGCATTTGTTGTACCCCCAGGTGAACTCCATGAACAACCGGGGTGCTTCTAACCTATTGCATTGAAATTATAATTAACCACAACATTCACTTTCTCAATGGTAGCTTGACACTCATGAGTAGGGTGTCCTCTTCGACATATATCACAGGCTGCATGAGGCTCATTATGTATCGAGACTAAGGTCAGATTCCTTTTTTCTCTGGCCATGGCATCAAGTTGTACCTGCACATATGTGTTAGTATCGACCTGGTGAACACCAGTTAATCTTGTTCTTTCAGCAATCTCCGAGGGCCACTGATTTGCATCTTTAGATAACTCATCTAGAATTGTGACTATCTCTTCTAGAGTCTTTTTCATCAACGGACCTCCAACAGCATTGCTCAATGTTCTACGTGAGGTCAGTGTCAATCCATCCCAAAAGTCCTGGAGTTGCATCCAGAGTTCAACTCCGCTATGTTGACACTTTCGCACAATCTCCTTAAACCTCTCCCAAGCTTCAAACACAGTTTCAGTCTCGTTCTAGAAGAAGTTATGGATTTCTCTTTTAAACTTGCTCGACTTAGCTTGTAACACCCCAAAAACAATAGATTCGAAGTACTTAAGCGCTATTAAGAAAGTTGATGTGCGCTAATTATATTATTTGATGAACAAACAAGGACTATTAATATAATGGATATCAATTTGATATGATAATAAGTGTACGGGGAATATTATAAGTGATGTGGGGCCTAAGGAGAGCCCTAAGTCCAAGTCAAGTTGGAAATTTCATAATAGAGTAAATTTTCAAGTAAGTTCCCATAAGAACTAACTTCAAACGAGCATAACTCTCATGATGTGAAGAGTTATATTGTGTATTACCTATAAAAAAAAAGGTCTATGCCGTTCGTCACTTGGACACTCCTTCAAGAGGTAATAACCAAATTATCAAAGGCTAGCAGAAGGTGATTCTGCGACCAATTCTGCAATCGCAGAATTGATTATGCGATCCCAAATAAGGTTATGCGACCGCAAAACTGGTTACATACCTGGCCAGCAAAGCCCAGTTCATAACTCGACCCCACACTTTAAGTTGTGGCATGTCCCTATGACACACAATTAAAAAGCATAAGGTAGAGGAAACTTCTCTGAATATCTAGTCGGGGTCTGAAACAAAGTCGGGATCCATTCCACGCACCCGAACTAGTGCACACATCAATGCAGACAACTTCTTTTCAGCGTTATTGGGGTACACCCCACACTTATCTGTTTCACTCAATGTAGCCTTCTCTTTCACACCCTTCATCTTCCACTCAACACTTGCTGCTGGCTTCTCTTTTGTCACCCCTTTTTCTACATCCATCTTGAACGTTATAGTCTCTCCCCCCACTCTAAGCATGAGCTTTTTCCCATATATATGTAATATTGCTCTACCTGTTACTAATAATGGTCTTCCTAGGATGAGGGGTATATCCTTATTCTCCTCTATCTTCACCACTATAAAGTCTACTGGAAATACAAACTTATCCACCTATACTAAGACATCTTCAACAATCTCCTCGCGTGTTATCTGTTTTTGATCTTCCAAGTGCAATGATATAGGTAAAGACCTTATCTCTCCAATCTCATTCTCTAGCTTCCTATAAATTGACAAAGGCATTAGATTCATTGAGGCACCAGAATCACATAAAGATTTATCAAGGTTAAGAGTGCCTAAACAGCAAGGTATAGTAAAACTCCCTGGATCTCCACACTTCTGTTGGAGTTTGTTTTGAAAGATTGCACTGCAATGCTCTGTGAGCTTGACTACAAATGTCTCTTCTCTCTATCTCTTCTCTGTAAGGATATCCTTCAAGAACTTTTCATAAGCTTGCATTTGTGAGAGAATTTCGGTGAATGGCAGGTTTACATTAACCTGTCTCAGCATATCTAATAATCCCTCAAACTGCTTGTCCAACTTTTTTATATAGAGCTTTCAGGGAAAAGGTAAAGAAGGCATGTGCTTGGTCTCTTCATTAGAGTCCTCCCTTCTTGAAATTTCCACCTTCTTCTTTTTCTCTACTCCTTTCTTACCTTTCTTCTTCTTTCCATCTTCAATTTTCAGCTCCCCCCCACTTTCTTTTTGAGGTATCACCTCTTTTTGGACTGGAGTGGGATCGTTCAATACTTGCGTGCTTCTCAAGGTCACAAAATTTACCTTTGCTTTGGGATTCTTTTCAGTATCAGTTGGCAGAGTACCTGGGATTCTTTCAGACAATATATTTGCAATTTGTTGCACTTGTCTTTCCAAGTTACATAAATCTGTTCCAAGTTCTTTAATAGTTGCACCATGAGTATCTAATCTCTCATCTGTCTTGATAATGAAAGACTTTATCGAATCTTCTAACCTAGTCTAAATTGGCTGTTAAGACTGAGACTGTGGCCTCTCCTAAAATCTGGAGTTATTTTGTTTCCATGCATTTATTGTACCCCTAGGTGAACTCCGTGAAAAACCAGGGTGCTTCTAACCCATTGCATTGAAATTATAATTAACCACAACATTCACTTCCTCAATGGTAGCTTGACACTTATGAGTAGGGTGTCCTCTTCGACATATATCACGGGCTGCATGAGGTTCGTTATGTATCGAGACTAAGGTCAGATTCCTTTTTTCTTTTGCCATGGCATCAAGCTGTACCTGCACAGATGTGTTAGTATCGACCTGGTGAACACCAGTTAATCTTATTCTTTCAGCAATCTCCGAGGGCCACTGAATTGCATCTTTAGATAACTCATCTAGAATTGTGACTATCTCTTCTAGAGTCTTTTTCATCAACGGACCTCCAGTAGCATTGCTCAATGTTCTACGTGAGGTCAGTGTCAATCCATCCCAAAAGTCCTGGAGTTGCATCCAGAGTTCAACTCTTCTATGTTGACACTTTCGCACAATTTCCTTAAAACTCTCCCAAGCTTCAAACACAATTTCAGTCTCGTTCTAGAAGAAGTTATGGATTTCTCTTTTAAACTTGCCCGTCTTAGCTTGTAACACCTCGAAAAAAATAAATTTGAAGTGCATAAGCGCTATTAAGAAAGTTGATATGCACTAATTATATTATTTTATGTACAAACAAGGACTATTAATATAATGGATATCAATTTGATATGATAATAAGTGTACGGGGAATATTATAAGTGATGTGGGGTCTAAGGAGAGCCCTAAGTCCAAGTCAAGTTGGAAATTTCATAATAGACTAAAGTTTCAAGTGAGTTCGCACAAGACCTAACTTCAAACGAGCATAACTCTCATGATGTGAAGAGTTATATTTTGTATTACCTATAAAAATAAAGGTCTATGTGTCTAACTTCTAATTCTTCAAGCCGTTCGTCACTTGGACACTCCTACAAGAGGTAATAACCAAATTATCAAAGGCTGGCAGAAGGTGATTCTGCGACCAATTACATGTCTAAAATTACTCACTTAAATTACACCTCAGAACCATGACCATGGTCCTTACATTATCAATGCCTACTAGGCAACTCTATGCCTCATGTGTTGAATCACTGATGTCATCACAATGATTAACCAAGTCAGCACTATTGGTAGTAACCTTCATGCCTCTTAGGATATAACCTCCTGAAATGTCGTACTCAGCATATTGATGGTTCTTGAATAATGCTAGCCAATATTAAACCGCGTAGTACATATTTATAGAAACCTATGGGGGTTGAAGGCTCAAATATGTCAAATAAAAAGCATCATCCCATGATCAAATATATTGGATGGGAAGTTTTATGGTAATATTAAAGCTAGCACGTCTTAGAGTAATTGTTGGAGGTCGCCAAAGGCTTAGTTTGGGTGTTCGTCGTGGTGATTCAGAGTTGAAGAAAGTGAACGTGTTAATCTAAACATTTTCTCTATGAGTATATTGGGTGAATTGGTAAGGAAGGTAATGTATGTGTAGTGACATTAGGCCTTATGAAATCTCTAAGGAAATAGGCCAAGCTATGAGTATGATGTTTCCCTATTATTATCCTCCGTGTACCCGTTGTTTCATGTGTCTATTTCTAAGGAGGTAATTGGAGATCATTTGTATATCGTTCTGGTGGAGGTTATTGAAGGTGAAGTTAATGGATAGTTAGCTTATGAAGGTACCTAATTGTCATCCTTGTTAGATAAGTCCGGAAGTTAGGATTGCCTACGCTAATGTGTTATGGCGAAGTCTGTAAGTAGAGAAGGTCACATTGAAGGCCGAAAGTGTTGTGGAAAGGAAATATTTTTCGCTTGGTTGTATAGCAAGTGGTTGTGATTTGGAAGGTACTTTCTATGTGTTATGATTTAAAAATGTGTAGTTCATGTCCAGATATCACTCTTCATAATGTAATGCCGGTAATGTTGAAATTTATATCATCGGTATGTTTTGAGGCTTTGTTGAGTTGTGAATGTATTGTTAGGAGTGGTTTGGTGATTCTCTGGCAGGTGGATAGGCCCAATTACAGGGGAAACTCAGTCGAAAATTTAAAGAATTTGTAAAGATAGCCAAATTTTAAGGGCCACAAATAAGTTTAGATTTTGGAAAGAAAAAATAAGACCCATGTAGTAATATGTGCTTATGCATAATGATTGGAGATAAAACGATGGTAACTCTTGATGTTGGGCTTATTTCGACATGTGTTGATGTTACTTTACCCATGTTTTAACCACTTTTTGATGCTATTTGATCTTTAAAATGCCCAACATGGTTTAATTATTGGTTTTATGACTAATTGAGTTGTGTCTGATGATTTAAGGTGTTTGGTGTGCACAAATATGAAGAAAAGGTGCTCTAGCTAGAGGAAGGGGGATTGGATGCGTCGCATCCAATCTAGAAAAAAATCAGATTTCGTGCACCCTTAGCAGTGAAGTCGGCCCATAGCATCGGCCTTAGCATCCCCACCTGGGAAAAGCTGAGATGGAGGAACAAAGGGTGGATGTATGCGAAGCTGAGAAGTGGAGGACGAGGTGGATGCGACGCATCCACCCTAGCATCAATCCCTGAAGCTGATTTGGATTAGAAATAGGAGAACATTGGCCCACGACTTTTGTACGCAATATATAAGCCCCAAACGCCTCTTTTAGGTCATCTAACATATTGGGAAGGGGGAAGAAGCCACGACAAAGCTTGGGAACCACGAAATTCATCTTGAGTTCTTAGTTTTCCTTCTTGTATTGATTTTTATGCACTCTTGTGAAATTTTTGATGATTGCATGAATATGAGTGGCTAAGAACCCTATTATTCTAAGGTCATGGGCGATACATGAATGTCGATGTTTGAAGTTTAATTTGACAAAGTTGATTTTATCATATTGGGTTGTTTATTTAATTCTGTTTTTAATTAATTTGCTGAGTAGCTAACAGTTAATTACTATCTACGAATCTAGAGTTGAACTCGAAAGTGGGAATTCCAGATTGCATATAGAATTAAAAAGAGCAAGTTCTTGAACCCGGACATCGGGGAACGGATTCGCAATTAGGATAGAAATATACCTAATTTCCTTGCTCGGTTGAAATACAGGAAGTGTAAATGCATTCTTGTTAATCTTAATTCCATAGACATATAGGCATTAAGTTAGCTTGAATAGGCAAGTAAGAACTCGACAGATTCTTATGAGTAATATCAACCCTGTCAATCAACAATCTAGATAAATCAATTAGTTATTTTAAGCTAAGAATGAAACATGATTGTTAGATAAACCGTAACCCTAGAATATTATCTCCTATTGATTGTTATTCAAAATCATTTAAGTGTTGTGGTTGATCTTTAGTATTTCATTACTTGATAGTATTTAGGTAGTAAATTAGAAAATTATCTATTTTGTGAGAAATCGCTTGAATCGATAAGTTTTTTGAGTTTGAGTTAGTCAAAAGTTAATCATAAGTTTTCGTGGGAACGATACTCTACTCATTACTATATTACTTGATGACTACGTATACTTGCGTGAGTGTGTATGGTCGCAACAAGTTTTTGGCGCCCTTGCCGGGGACCTAGAAATTAGCTACTTGACTGAGTTAAGCTTTTATTACTTATTTGTTCAAGTTTTAATTTTCAGTGTTCCTTGTTTGTGTTAATGTCGGATCTTCTCTTGAATGCGGAGGAGTAGAAGTGCAAACAACCTCCTTCCTTTTGATCCAGAAATTGAACGAACACTTCATAGAGTGAGGAGGGAAGTCGAAGCTAGAACGAGAATAGAAAGAGAGTTGGACATCATAGTTCAACCGCATCCAATAGAGATGGCAGGTAATGAGGAGCATCCGGTGATAGAAGCCGCAAGGCCCAATCTTGCTAATATGACTCAGGCTATCATGAAGCCTGATATCACAGGCCATTGTGAGCTCTAACAGTACATGGTACAGCTGATTCAGTCCACAGGGCAATATGTGGGTCTATCTCATGAAGACCCGCAGAGGCACATTCAGAACTTCTTGGAAATTACGGACACTTACAATTATCCGAACGTTTCCAAGGACTATGTCAGGCTGACACTATTTCCTTTTTCATTGTTGGGGGAAGCTAAGGAATGGCTGCAAAAGGAGCCCACGAACTCAATCCACACTTGCGATGATTTAGCAAGGAAATTCCTAATCAAGTTTTTCCCTACTAAGAATACAAAATCGCTGAGGAGCCAAATTCTTGGGTTCTAACAACGGGATGGCGAGACATTTCGTCAAGCTTGGGAAAGATAGAAGAAGCTGCTTAGAGACTGCCCGCATCATTGTCAGATTGATGAGGTATTGGGTCACATTTTTGTTGATGGGCTAATGACCATAATTGGCAAGGAGATGGGGACGAAAGAAGAGCAATTAAACAGAAGGCAGCCGAGGTGATTGAGCTTGTTGACTTCTCAGCCATGAGAGCAGATATTGCAAAGCTGGCAAATCAGATGAACATAATGACAATGCAACAAACACAACAGATGCAACATGTACAGCAAATGTCTATTTGTTGTGAACTATATGGTGACAGTCATATGAGTGACATGTGCCCCACGAATCCTGAATCTATATACTATGTGGGGCAACAAAACAGAGGTCCGATGAATCAGCATGCACAATATGGGAACACTTACAATCCAAATTGGAGGAATCATCCTAACTTCTCATGGGGCAGAAATCAACAGAATCAGAATCAGTATAGGCCTCAAGAAAATTTCAATCAGCCTCAGAAGCCACCCCAACAAACAGAAGAGAGTACGAATGACTTGCTAAAAAAATTGTTGCTTGACAATCAAAAGCTCAGGACCGATTTCAGAAATCTTGAGAGGCAAATGGGGCAGTTAGCAGCAAATCAAAATACTAGACCTACAGGCTCTCTTCCCAGTGATACAGAGAAGAACCGTCAAGTTAATGCGGTTACACTCAGAAATGGGAGGGAACTAGAGGAAGTGCCAAAGAAGAGAAAGGACAAACCTATACCTGAGGGGGAGCTTACCCCTAAGGCAATATACGAGTCAAAGAAAAATGATGCAAGTTCAGAGCCAGTGGAGGCTACAAGGCTACCACCACCTTTCCCCCAGAGATTGCAAAAACAGAATGACGATCCCATGTTCAACAAATTTCTCTCTATGTTGAGTCAGGTTCAATTAAATATTCCATTGATGGATGTACTTTGTGAAATTCCAAAGTATGCTAAGTACATAAAAGATATAGTGGCTCACAAGAGGAAATTGACTTAGTTCGAGACAGTTGCACTTACTGAGGAGTGCACCTCAAGGGTCCAAAACAAGCTTCCTCAAAAGCTAAAGGATCCTGGCAGTTTCACCATCCCGGTGCGAATCGATAACATTGATGTGGGTCGTGGTCTTTGTGATTTAGGGGCGAGCATAAATCTGATGCCATTGTCCTTGTTTAAGCAATTGGGTCTGGGAGCTCCAAGACCAACCACTATGATGTTACAATTAGATGATAGGTCCATAGCCTACCCTGAAGGAGTGACTGAAGATGTGCTGCTGCAAATTGGAAAGTTTATCTTCCCGGCTGACTTCATTATTCTAGATTTTGAGGCTGATGAACAAGTTCCAATCATATTGGGATGACCTCTCTTGGCTACTGGTGATGCAATAAGTAAAGTGAGAGAAGGGAAAATGATTATGAGGGTGGACAATGAGGAAGCAGTCTTTAATGTCTACAAAGCAATCCAACTTCCCCACCACTATGAGGAGCTCTCTATGATATCTGTTGTGGAGGTGGATGAGCAACTTCTTGACACGAGTGTATATCTAGACGACTCTCTAGCAAAAGCACTCATGTTGTTTGATAGCTTGATGATTGATGATGAGGTTGAGGAGATGATGCATATCCTAGATGCATCATGTGATTACATGCAATGAATACACCCGTTTGAGCCCCTGAATAGGACAAGTGGTCCCCCTCCAAAGCCGTCAATTGTAGAAGCTCCAAAATTGGAGCTTAAACCCCTACCCCCTCACCTTCAATATGCTTATTTGGGTAGTTCTGACACTTTACCTGTTATTATTTCTTCTCACTTGTCTAAATTGCGGGAAGAAAAGCTATTGAGGGTGCTACGTGAGCACAAACGAGCAATTGGGTGGACAATTTTTGACGTTAAAGGCATTAGTCCAGCTTTTTGCATGCATAAAATCCTCATGGAGGACGGACACAAGCCGACTAAATCCAATCATGAAAGAGGTGGTAAGAAAAGAAGTGATTAAGTGGCTTGATACAGGTATTGTATTTCCAATCTCTGATAGCAAATGGGTAAGTCCCGTTCAATGTGTGCCGAAGAAAGGGGGATGACTGTAGAAGTTAATGAAAATAATGACTTAATTCCTACAAGAACTGTCACTGGATGTAGAATTTGCACAGATTATATAAAATTGAACAATGCCACCCGGAAAGACCACTTTCCCCTCCCCTTTATTGACCAAATGCTTGATAGGTTAGCTGGCCAGGAATACTACTGTTTCCTGGATGGTTATTCGGGGTATAATCAGATTGCTATAGCCCCAGAGGACCAAGAGAAAACTACATTTACGTGTCCTTATGGCACGTATGCGTTCAAGAGAATGCCCTTTGGTCTTTGTAATGCACCTGCGACTTTTCAAAGGTGTATGATGGCTATTTT
>AWOL01S0003003.1:0-16171 GCA_000715115.1 Nicotiana otophora
TGGAAGATTCCAAAGAAATTGACACTCCTATTGCAACAGCTACAAAGTTGGATATGGATGAACTTGGTTCATCTGTTGATTAAAAGTTTTATAGGGGAATGATTGACTCATTGTTGTATCTCACTACTAGTAGACCTGGCATTATTTTCAGTGTAGGCCTTTGTGCAGGATTTCAGGTAAATCCGAAGGAGTCTCACTTGCTGCTGTCAAAAGAATTTTGAGATATCTAAAAGTCACCATTGATCTTTGTCTTCGGTATCCAAAAGGTAGTAATTTTAATCTTGTGGGATATGCTGATGCTGATTATGTAGGTTTTCTTGGTGATAGAAAGAGCACCTCAGGTATGGCACACTTTCTTGGCTCATGCCTTGTGTCTTGGGCCACTAAAAAGTAGAATTATATGGCCTTATCTACTGCTGAGGTTGAGTATATGGTTGCAGCCTCATGTTGTGCTCAACTATTGTGGATTAAACAGCAATTGAGAGATTTTGGAATCGATGTTGGATGCATCCCTATCTTTTGTGATAACACTAGTGCTATTAGTATGACAAAGAACCCCGTTCATCATAAATAACAAAGCACATATATGTTAGACATCATTTTTAAGAGATAATTATGAGAATAGATTGATCACTGTAGAGTTTTGTGCTACTGATAAACAGACTGCTGACATCTTTACAAAAGCACTAAGTATAGGAGCACTTTGAAAGGAACATGTTAGAATTAGGGATGATAAAGATCACCTAAGTGAACCAGTTCAGATTGTACATGAAAAAAAAAGGAAAAAAAAATAAAAAACAAAATTTTGGTTAGAAAAATTTGGAATTTGTATAAATAACCAGATTAATTGTTGCCCAGTCTCATACTGTAAATAGTATACTCCTATGCCATATTTTAATATGAATCACTGGTCTCTAATAAAATTTTCTCTATTTTTACAAATTGAGACATGGACGAGAGGATTCTTCATGAAGAACCTGGTTCATCAGTGCTGGTTCATCTGAAAAATGAGGTATGTGTTCTACACTGTGCATATTTTAAAATACTAATATTTAAATCATGAGCAGAACTCTACCCAAGTCCAAAATCTTCCAAAGCCTATCCAATAAAGATTTGAACCAGTTCCGTTTCAACTAAAGAATTCTCACCAAATTAAAACACCTAGATTCTAGGGGAGCTGTAACCGTCATTCCAAACTGAAAATTACAGAGTGATTAGACTTCTAATTGATCACAAAAAGCTACCGTTGTGTATTAGTTACACTTCTCATTTAAATCCCTCATCATCAACTCTGCAAATTCTTCATTATTTCTGAAAAACCGTCGAAACCCTTTCTTCTCTCCTTGCCTTCGAATTCAATCCAAGCTTTTTCCTTCATCACAAAACCATAACCAAAATGTCTAACCCCTGGAAAAACCCTGGTACTCCTCCACCCCCTACTCCTTCCTCTTCCTCTACAAACCCTCAACCTAGTTCTACCCCCCAACCTAGAAAAAGGAGAGTCAAAATGCTTGCTAGAAAAATAGTGGCCAACAGTGCTTTATCTCAAAAATTAAATGCCCAGCTTCAAGCAAGCCAAACCCAAAACTCACAAAATTCGAGTGATTCCTTTAAATCAGCGACTGAGGGGGAAGAAACTGGGTCTTCCGATTCTGAACAGGTAACTTTTGTTCCAAAACCTTCATCTGAGGTTATTTCTGAGATCACTAAAAATTTAAAAACTAGGTTCATCCTGGTTGGGTCTGTGATAGATGTGGAAATGCCTGAGACAAGAAGGAGAGGTGGTAAAAACAAAATTGAAAAAGAAAAAGAGAGAGGGAGTACGGAGTGAAGAAAGGGGAAAGGGTAAAGAAGTGGTTGACTCTTCACCCACTTCTAAATCTGTTAGAATGGCTATTTGTGGAGCTGAGCCAGAGAAGTAGGAAGAAGGTGGCAGGCACATAGGGGGAAGTGGATCAGGAGAAGCCATTGAAGGGCTAGTAAATCTTGGAAAGCAAGCAGACGAACCTGGTTCATCTGCTGAGGAAACCCTGGCTGATCTCTTGAAAAAGTTAAGTGACAGTTACCAACCCAAGAAGAAAAGAACTCCTAAAGCTACAACCTCTGGGACAGCAAGAGCCAACAAGAAACGGAAAGTTGCTCCTTCTGAGACCTCTGGTATTCCTCTTCCAAGAGGAAGAACTACAAGGAGCAAGCTAAAACAGAGTAAGGAGGAGTTGCAGAGAGCTTTAGAGGGGAGTAAAAAGAAAATAGTGGATAAAGGGAAAGAAAAAGTGGTTGAGGCTGTTGAGTTGGATAAGATGGACCTGGTTCATCAAAGTGAAAAAGTGGCAGAGGTAGAGGTTGAGACCCCTAAGTCAAAGAAATCCAAGACTTCCTCAAAGAAGTCTCCATCTGTTTCTAAGTCTGCTGAACCCTCTATCTTGGCTAAGCGAACCAAGTCCGCTGTAAAAGCCAAGTAAGTGAAAATTATTGAAGAAGATGATTGGAGTGGTGAAGAGGAGGATGTATCTGATGGTGAGAAGGACAAGCTGACAAAGTTTGGTAAAAGAACAATTCTGAAGGGGAGATTGTTGAAGGACTTGGAAGAAGAAGGAATGATTTTGTTGCTGGAAAAGCTTGAGATACAGGGGTGGAAGGATATGGTCCTTCAGTTGGATGGGAGACTGGCTAGGAATGAGATTGTAAAATTCATGGCCAATGCTGAGGTCAAGGAAGGCAGAGTCACCAGCCTAGTAAAAGGGGTCCAAATCTCTTTTGATGCTAAAGAACTGGGTGAAATCCTTGGCATACCCTCTGAAGGCTATGATGACTATACTAGGCAGAAATGGCCTAGCCTGGATTCTCTTCTAACTGCCCTGGCTATCACAAGAAAATTTTGTGATAATGAAGAAGAGAGTGAGCCCAAGGCAGTCTATAAGAGTGAAATGAATCCACCCCAAAAGGTGATCTTTGAATTCATCAACAAGTGCGTGTTGCCAAAGCAGGAAATGAGGCATATTGCTAATTACATGGACTTAGTCTTGATAAAGTGTATGGACAGTGGGAGGCAGATAAACTGGCATGGGTTCATCATTCAGCTTTTGGACAGAGTTGTCAATGGCTCCAAAGCCCATGCCATTCCTTATGGTTTCATCCTCACTTATGTTCTTGCTTATTATAAGGTGCCATTGAAGAAGGCGGAGATGGCCACAAGCAAAGACCATTTTGGGATCAATACTCTTCTTGCTTGTGATTATGAGATCCTTGCCGTCCCCAATGAACCTGGTTCATCAAAAAGGACACCTGTAAACAGCAAGGTCAGAGCCCTAGTGCAGGAGAGTGGGGCAAAAGATGATGAGATATCAAGATTGAAGACTCGTTTGGCTGAGGTTGAATCTGAGAGCGATGTTCTCATAGTTGAGCTTACAAAAGAAAGTGAGAAGAATGAGGGAATTCTTCACGATATATTGAATCTTCTCCTAGCCAAAACCCAAGCCCTTAGTTTTTCCAAGACTTAGTTGCCTAGCCTGCCTAGAAATTCAGTGATCCAGATTCGAGACTTCTTTTGTTGCTCATGCTTTAAATGTTTTTGTTTCATTTTGTGGATTGTGGAAGAACCGTACTTTCGATCAATGAAATTTGCTGCTTTTGTTCTTATGCACTGTCTCTATTTCTTTGATAGTTTGAATTCTTAGTTGATTACTGATGATTGATCCATGAATGCATTTGCAGTTGCCCCAGTGGCCATGAGTAATTTTTATAAAATTTGGGACTCACACATCTTTTTGCAACTTTTCAATGATGCCAAAAGGGGGAAGATGTTCTCTGAACAAGTGATATTTATAACCTAAATGATCCTAGTTCTTTATGATAAATGCTTAATACTCTAATATGTTTCAATGTTGGATTAAGCTGAAACAAGCCTAAGCTTATGGACGCACAAAGTTTGTCATCATCAAAAAGGGGGAATTTGTTGGCCCAAGAAAGAGAATAGTTTTGAAGATTGACAAAGGAATTCAGATATGAACTAGGTCTATCACTGGCAGACATAGGCACCGGCAGAGTCAAGGCACGTGAGGTGCACATGCAGGAGATAAGCGTATTCTGGTAGAATGAGATATCTCCCGATCGAAAAGATTGCAAAAACGATAAGGAGAAGGACTCCTTATTCAGTAAGAACAGTATCTAAGATAAGGAAGGATTTAGGAGTTGAGTTTAACTAGAACTCTTCCACCAAGGAATAGTAGCATTAGGATTCTAGTTAATTCTTTATATGCTAACTCTTATATATTGCAGAATGTTCTTATTGTACAGTGACGCACAAAAGTAGAAGTTAAGCAAGAGTTGAGAGCAAAATAGTGAGGCAATTTTGCAAGCAGTTCGAGTGATATTTGAGTATGCGAATCTGATGCTACTTGAACCACCTAGAAGAACCAGTTCCAACTGTTGTCTTTTAGTCTAGTTATTTGTAGTTGGTGGTTTTAACTTGTAGCTTTTTAGCTTTATCTAGAAGTGTCTATAATAGGTACGTTGTGTTTCAAGTTAGAGTTAACTTGAAGTTTGTCGCAAATAGCTAGAGACTAGTTTGCTACAAAGGGTTAGAGGTAATCCTAGGTTTATAAAAGAGTTTTTGTAAATGTTGTTTTGGCTCACTGATTTAGTAAAAAGTTTTGGAAAAATCCTACTGGAAAGTAGGTTGTGATTTTTTCACCTTTTGAGCCAGGTGTTTTATACGTAAAAATCTCTGTGTTCTTTATTTTCTGTACTTATTATTCCGCAACAGTAGTAGTTGGAATACATAGAAGAACTAGGTCCTTCTATAATCTGTGTACGCGAAAAATTGGACACCACATAAATTACCCCCTCTTGTGTGGTATTGACGTATAAAACATCACTTCTCTTTTTAAGATGGTACAAATTAAAACACTTTTTATTTATGAATACTTGAGGAAGAAATTGTAGTTAAAGAACAGATCAATATTTCTGAAATTATTGTCATTTTTAAAACTCGCAGAGGCGCAGTACTAACTATTGTACGCTTTATACCAAGTTGTTGATTCATATCAAGAGATGCATTTACCATTTCGAATATTTCCTATTCACTTTATAGCAAGGCAAGTTTGCCAACTAATGATGCTTCCTTTGAAGAAGCATTTTGAGATTTCACAACTCTGTTTAATAGAGATTGATTAGTAACATAGATTAAATAGTAAGTAACATATTATAATAACATGCTAAATTACATTAATAATATGTAAAAATTCACTCTATGATCAATGTATACAATTTAAATTCATATAATCTTAAGTGTCAATCTGTCAATCATTTTCTTTAATGAATCCATTTATGCCAAAGTGCGACCTTTGGCACAAATCCGAGTTAGTCGGCCCCAAATAAGTACCGAACACAAAATATAAAATTAAGTTTACTACATATATATTAAAGCAGTTTCAATTGGCATCTTCTTTACTTAATCTATTTCGTATCATTTTTTCTTAACTAATTTAATAATTCGTTAAATTTCTACTTCACTTGAGATGATGTTTTATAAGGTTTCAGTGTTTCTTTGCTTTTTGTTTTAAAAAGATAAGATGATAATAAAAGAGCAGAGATCATAAGATAAAACTAAACAAATATTCAGGAATTCCTTTTGGTAAAGAAAAATATGGACCCTACAATTTTTTCCTTTTTTTTCTTTATCATTGCTAAATGTTGAGAGTGTTTGTTGCTTTGTTATGGACAACTTTATTAGGGAAATTTCAGAAATTGCACATTCGATTCGTTCTCATAAAATGCCAAAAAGGAGGATCTCACTGCAATTTAATTTAATTTAATTTTAATTCTATTTTTATTAAACGCCATCATAAAAACATCCATCGACGTCAAACCACCTTATTGCATGGCAACTGGCAAACAAACTTTAGTTTAGATCAAAGCAAGTGTTAGACTTAATCATTTACATTTAAATATCTATTTGATTAGAGGGTTACAGTTTGAATAATAATTAAGAATATATTAGGTTAATTTACTTCTTTATTTTCTTTTATAGGGCGGCTTTAAGTTAATTATAAAGATTAGTTCATCCACTATGAATTTGTTACTTTTTCCAACTTATTAAAATTAATAATATTAAGAATAATTAATCTTCGAAGATAACAGGAGTCAAGAGAATAGCACCTGAAGCCAGGGGTGGAGTCAGAGATTAAGTTACGGGTTCGGGCGAATCCAGTAATTTAAGTCCAAATTCTGTATTTATTTTTTTAAAAAATATTTAATATATATAAATTATTAATTTAAAATTCTTAAACAAGACTAAAATATCGAATACATAAATTTTAAATCCTAACTTAATAACTTTCGTCTGCCTCTGCCTAAGGTCCTAGACATTGGCCCCATAATGTGCCAGATTATGATGAAATTTTGAAAATTATAGTAATAATGGACATTAATGGCTACCAGCTATATATGGTCGTGTTCTGTAACAAAGAGAGTTTAACCCGTTGTCTATATACATTTTGTTTTCCTATTTTAAATTAGCTGCAGATATTATTATCATTTTCCATTTGTTGTGCGAAAGTTAATGTTTTTTAACGGAAAAGGGCCAAATATATTTTTGTACTATCAAAAAATATTTAAATATATTACTCATTATACTTTGAGTCCATATATACTCATGTCGTTATACTATTGGTTCAAATATATCTTTTTTCCGTTAAGTTTGTCCAAAGTGGACATTCAATCATATGTGACACTGACATTTATGAGGTGGATGTCACATGCCTTGTCACCTCTGCACCTCTAACTCATTTTACCCATCTCTTCTATTTTTTCAATCACTAAAATTTTATTCCCCTCCACCACTATTACTATCATTACCACTACCATGAAAAATATTGTATTTCAAATTTTATTCTTTTATATATGGATTAAGGGAGCTGAGGTGACATGCCATGTGGCATCCACCTCATCAAATATCAGTCCCACGTAAGATTGAATGTCTACTTTGGATAAACTTAATAGAAGAACAACAACAACCCAATATAATCTCACTCGTGGGGTGTGGGGAGGGTAGTGTGTACGCAGACCTTACATCTACCCTAGAGTAGAGATGTTGTTTCCGATAGACTCTCGACTCCCTCCCTCTAAAAACTTAATAAAAGAAGAATATATTTAAATCAATAGTATTACGACTGAAGTATGTTTGAACCCAAAATATAGCAAAAAGTATATTTAAATATTTTCACGGTACATGAGTATATTTGAGCGTATGCCGTTTTTCTAAAGGATGGTGGATGCTTAAAGTTAAAACCACCAATTATGTAAAAGGACAGTGACTCGTAATTAAAAATAAATTGAAGTAAAAAGACGATAAGAACGAGAAAAGTAAGAGGGGCAGAAGTAGTAAGAAAGCAATAAAGTTCTTATTTTGTAGGGTATATTTGTCCCAAACTTTAGAGAAAAGGGTCAAATATATCCTTTTACTTTTATATATTGTTTATATTTATCATCTGTTATACTATCAGGTCAAATCTACCCTCAACGTTAGTAAAGTTTTCAAATTTGCCCTCTAACCTAACGGAAATTCCCAAATTCCTTCTATTTACTGCAATTCTTCTTTAAAATCAGTCATCTCCTTCGTGTAATCCACCAGAGAAGAAAAAAGGTCCATATTATAGAAATGAGAGTGTGGAGTTACATCATAATTATTCCCCTTATTTTTTATTATGCTCAAACCATGCAGAATTCATAGTTTATGGATATGTCTCCAACAGAATGAGGATGAGTGAAATACCGTAGACAATTTGGAAGAAATTTATTTAATTCTTCAGGTGGTCGAAATACATTCGTTTATGAAGTTGTTACTAGTATTTACTATTTTTTATGGACTATAGGCATAACAAGGCCGTAGGTATCCATGTAAATGCATTCCCTTTTGGATTTGGATTTAGCATGTCATTTGATGCAAATTTTGCTTGCGCAAGCACTTATGCATGAAATTTGTGACATATGATTCTTTAGTATTGTTTGAGAAATCTTAAATTAAATGATCTCTTTAAACTATGTCTAACTTAAGAACATTCTTTCAAAGAAATATTTACTAGTGTTATCATGCCTGACGGTGGTGAGTTTGTTAAGTCTTCCTGTTCTAAATAATCAAGTGGAATAAGAAATCAACTTGCCGAGAATATTTTCTTATTTGGTAGAGCACACACAGATTTGGAATTTGGGGGCCTTCCGTTAGATTAGAGGACAAATTTAAAAACTTTGCTAGCAGTGAGGATAGATTTGACCTAATTGTATAATAGAGGATAAATATGTATAATATATCAAAATAGAGGAGTACATTTAGCCCTTTTCTCTAAGTACAATGCCAATGGTATAACAAAAAGCAACAAACTAAAATGAAGAAGCTAAGCTTGTAGTTTATCTAGAATCGATCTTTTAATTCAGCCAAATGGTATCTATAAATATTTATGAGTATGTTGTTATTACATAGTTAGTGGTGGACCCAAACTTTTATACAAACGGGTTCAGACATATACTGAAGTTCTTAAAAATAATCGACAGTAAAAAGGATATCGAGTTAACAAACAAATATAATTTACCTAATGCTCTTTATTTTGGTTCTAACAAAATCTTAAAGAAAATTTGCCTATATATATATATATATATATATATATATATATATATATATATATATATATATAATTCACCTTTACAATTTAATAAGTTATTATGACTTCAAAAATAATTTACAAATTTTACTGTAACAAATATAAATTTGATTCTATATTATAATACTAAACTCTATTTATTTATTAATTTTAATTTAACTTGAACTAGCTGTTAAAAAACAGAAAGAACTAAGCTAAATTAATAATTTCATATAGAAAGTTCCATAAATATGGAAAGAAACAAAACTAAAATAAATAATAAAAGAAGCCTAACAACTTGTTTGGATGGTTGTTACACATAGTTTCATAATGTATCGTATTGTATTTTATTGTATTGTACTATATTGTTTGATGAATATAATATTTGGATAGATTATATCATTTGCCGTTGTTTCATGATATCATGCACGAGCAATATGAAGAATAAATTTATAATATTATAAAGAAAAATTATGATACGGGGTAAATTTATTATATAAAAGGTAGGGTAAATGATAAAATAAAATTATTTAATAATAGTGAAAGGTGAGATGAAAGAAAAAGACAAAATAATAACGCAACCACACCAAATCGGTCGTTACATAAAGTGACACATTTTGTCGTTACGTAACAACGAATTTAACGATACGATATATTAAAATTTAAATAACAATCAAAACAAACACGATATTTAAAATAATAATAAAATATAATACAGTATGTAACGACCATCCAAACAAATTGTAAAAAGAAGTGCTGATAACGAGGAGGGCTACATAAGCTCCAGCATTTTGAAAAAGTGAAAAAAAAAAAACAAAACCAAATAGTGCTGACGTAGGTTCAAACACGCGACCATTTGCAAAAATTGACCCTGCTTAAACTATCTGAACAAGGCACAACTTTGGTTAAATGGGTCCAACTGCTTTGATTTTGTACCAGTTGTTTTCTTCAAAAGATAATTTTCATACAAAAATAGTAAAAACTATTTACGAAACGGGTTCAATTGAATCCTCTTGAACCAATGTAAGTTCGCCCCTACAAAACATTAAGGTTGCTACCATGACTCGGACACGATCTATAACGATACGCAAATCAAATGGTACATCAATCAAAGTTGTACGTCGAATCATAAGTTTTCACTCTGATTTAATAAGTTTTCATTTATGCAAAAATTTGAGTTAACCTAAATAGCCGCCAACCAAATCATTTAAACTAAAAATAGCCAACATATATGTATATATGTATAGTTCATTTATAAAATATGTATATAATTATGTATAATTAATACATAATCTATGTATACTGTCTAAAATATCTGGCCGCTTATACGTATAAAAATCCCATTAATTTGGTAGAAATGGCGTTGAGATAGCCACTTTTTAACATGATATTTAGTTTTTATCCAGTATTTTTAAGTCTGAGCAAAAATAACCACTATTTTATTAAAATTAACACGAAAAGATGTTTTTACCCTTTCTTCATGAGTGTTGTGTAAGTATTAAGGACATGATATCTTTAAAATTTACACTGCACACATGAAGTTAATGACGCCATATCCTTAACATTTATACTGCACATATGAAGTTAACGACATGATGTCCTAGAGTTTAATAATGGAAGGTGCAAATACAAAACACTTTGTTCTTAATATTTATACAACATTCATGAAGTTAAGGACACCATGTCCTTAATATTTACACAACACTCATAAAGTTAAAGACACTATATTCTTAACATTTACACTGCACACATAAAGTTAAGGACACAATGTCCTTAACATTTACACTGCACATATGAAGTTAAGGACATGAGGTCCTAAAGTTTAACAACAGAAGGTGCAAATACAAGTTAAGGACATTATGTCCTTAACATTTACACTGCACATATGAAGTTAAGGACATGATATCCTAAAGTTTAACAACGGCAGGTGCAAATACATGACACTTTGTCCTTAATATTTACACAACATTCATGAAGTTAAGGATACCATCTCCTTAATATTTACACAGCACCCATGTCTAGCACAGGGGTATTTTCGTCCGAGCAGATAAAAATTTATTAAGCACTGGCTAAAGAGTAAATATATTTTAAACAGTGGCTAAAGAGTAAAGACATCTCTAATTAATGGCTAACTGTGCACTTCCCCTATTAATTTGTGTGTATATATATGTGTATCTTTGAAGTCCAAATCGTGTGGCTTGACCTTTTCTTCTACAGCCCAAATAATATTGATATTCAATTGAAAGAGGCCCAAAACATCCAGTACCTGGCCCATTTGGTATGGTCTGAGGCCTCCATGCTTGGGTCATCCAAAACAGAGGCCCAAATCAAGTAATGGTTTTTTTTTAGGGTTATTACATAAAAAGCCGGCCAGATTCATTGTTTACTTTTTCTAGCCGCTATACATAAATTATATATTGATTATACAAAGCTCCACATAGATTATACATATATGATACATCAATCGGTCATTTTTAGTTTAAGAGATTACTTGAGCGGTTATTTGAGTTAATTCTTCTTCTTTTTTTATATCTAAAAATTGTAAACTTCCAGCACACTTGACTTGAGTTTGATTCCCTAACCTTTTTCTTTTCTGTTTATCTCTTTAAATAATTAATTATTTTTAAAAAGAAAGTAAAGAAAAGAAACGTATATTTTTTTGAGTTTTCATGCTGACGTTAATAAAGGGAAAACCTAGAAAATAATATATTTTTCCTAATAATAGTACATAACCTCAAAAGTACTAACCATTTTTTTTTTTGGCTTACAATTTCCTACTTCAGTTTTCTTCCCCTATACTAATTGTATACGGTCGAAATCGGGCATGTCCGATTTTATAGGCACGAGGAGCTATCTCGAGAGTAAGCTCATAATAAACCAGGCTCGAGCTCAATGGTAGAGTATGGAGCATGAAGATCGAAGTGCTCGCTGAAGATCGAGACCGAGAATAATAACGGAATGGCGAGATATTAGCAACCGACCGAAGATCTCGGCAAAAATTCCGGAACAGATCGAATCAAGCGGTTATTGACACCAATCATGGGATTTGTTTCCGTTATTAGAATTGTACCTTATTTAGGATTCCTCTACTATATAAAGAGGGACCCCATTCATTTCTAAGGGAGATTTTGACTGATAAGAATATACACAAACGCTGCTCTCTATTTCTCTTACTATCCATTATCGTTCATCATTGTTTATTTTCTGTTCTTTACTGTTCTTGTTACCCAACCTCGAGACCATCTCGAATCGAGGTCGAAAGCATTGCTAGAATACTGGTTTGATTTATTTTACTATTCAGATTATCTATTCAATTCCTTATTTATCAATTGGTATTGGATTAAATCACGTATCCTTAAAACCACTAAATAAGTTTAATTGTTACTCGAATTTTAGAGTAAACAATTTGGCGCCCACCGAGGGGCTAAGGATAATAGTGATTGTTTAGTACTGATTCTGGTAAAATACACTATTTTACGCTTGTTCTTGTTGAGTGTCTTTTCTTTCAGGTTAAAACATGTCAAACTCACAAAACGCATCCACACACGGTGACAATGGCCTCGGATTCCACGATGAAAACAAAAATGTGATCGCTCTAGGAGTCGAGATGCCACAGGCTAATCTCGGGGAAGCACCGGTTGCCAACCCAGTCGATGTCAGTTCGCACGTTGCTCTAAACGCAGACCTAGGCGCAGATCTCGATGGGAGTGTACGCAGAGAAGGCCGATCTAGTGGCCAAGGAACACAGGTCAGAGGAGACGAAGGAGTCAGTCTCCAAGTGATATTCGAGATGCTTCAGGCTCAGCAAGCCGCTATTGCTCAGTTGAAAAATTATCACGACCCAAAACCTAACCCGTCATGATGGCGCCTATCTCAATACTAGGCAACCCAACAATATCAATAAACCACATATCTTTTAAATCTGAAAACATAATGATTAAATTCAGCGGAAGAAATCTCACAAGTACAAATATAAATACTCCCAAAACCCGGTGTCATTGAGTACATGAGCATCTAATATGAATACAAGTCTGGAAAATACGGCCTATAACACTCTAAGACCAAATACAGTAAACAAGGAGATAGGGAAGGAGAGGCAAGGTCTGCGAAATATGGCACCTACCTCTGAATCTTCGAAAAATCAAATGTGCGAAAGAATCAACACCCGCTAGTCCGGAAATATCTAGATCTGCACACAAAGTGCAGGGTGTAGTATGAGTACAACCAACTCAGCAAGTAACAATAATAACTAAGGAACTGAAGATAATGACGAGCTGCACAGTTATAGTTCACTTTCAGTAATTCCAGCAAAGAATAGACATGCTTTCAAATCTGGCAGTTTAAGTCAAATCAGTTTAATACAGTTCAATTTCATGTAATCCGGATATAAAATCTTTCAGAGATTTCACAACAATGACAGATAGCAACCAAGTGCAACAACAAATGCAAAACAAGTACAGCCTCTCGGGCAACAGTCACTCAACTCATCACAACAGCTCAACCACTCGGCTCTCAGCCCTCAACAGTCACACTCGATGGGTACCAGCGCTCACTGGGGTGTGTACAGACTCCAGAGGGGCTCCTACAACCCAAGCGCTATAATCTACAAGTCCAACTCACGTGCCATAGTATCAATATCTCACAATCAGGCCCTCGGCCTCACTCAGTCATAAATCTCTCCAGTCTCTCGGGCTCTTAATAATCATGAAATCAACCCAAACAACAATGATATGATGCATCAATAATGAACAATAGAGACTGAGAGAAAATAAAAAAATAAACTGTGACTGAGTACCAAACAATAATTTAGCAGATAATTCAACATGTACATGACCTCTGTGGATCCCAGCAGTACCAACATATAGCCTAAACATGATTTCTAACATGCCTTATAGTCAAATTTCCACAACACATAGAGAGCATATAGCTAACAATAAATTATTCAACTTTATAGTTTCCCGGGAAGGACCAAGTCACAATCCCCTCGGTGCATGCCCACACGCCCGTCATCTAGCATGTGTGTCACCTCCAAAATAATCACATGATACCAGAATACGGGGTTTCATACCCTCAGGACCAGATTTATAACTGTTACTTACCTCAAACCGCGTAATTCTTTATTCGGCTACGCCCTTGCCACGAGAATTGGTCGCCGAAAGCCTCGAATCTAGTAGTAAATAATTCGTTTCAGTCAATAAAATTTATTGGAATTAATTCCATAAGAAAATACTAATTTTTCATAAAATTCTACAATTTAGCTCCAAAAATCGTTTGTGGGGCCCACGTCTCGGAACTCGACAAAAGTTACAAAATATGAACCCCCATTCCACCACGAGTCTAACCATACCAAGATTACTAAATTCCGATAATAAGTCGGTCCTCAAATTTATCCAAGAGAGTTTTCAAAATTTTCCAACTTAATTCACCAATTAAATGATAAAAACAACCTTGGATTCGGGTAATTTAACCAATATTGGGTTAAGAATACTTACCCCGTTGTTAACTTTTGTCGGGTTCCGAGACGTGGGCCCTAAGGGCGATATTTGGGTGAAATTTCGGATTTTGTTAGAAACTTTGTATTTTCATATGGAATAAATTCCTATATTTTTGTTTGACTGAATCGAATTAATTGTGGCTAGATACGATGGTTTCGGAGAATAATTCACGAGACAAGGGCATAGCGGAGTAAGAAATTATACGGTTTAAGGTAAGTAACACTTCTAAACTTAGTTCTGAGGGTATGAATCCCCGAATTGGTGTTATATAAATTGTTTGGAGGTGACGCACATTATAGTTGACGATCGTATGGACGTGCACCCTTCAAATTGTCACTTAAATAAATTCTATGAAGTTGTAAATTAAAGAATCATGTTATTATCTGAACATTTTTCACGTGTTTGAGCTGAGGCACTTATTAAGGATCATGTTTAGGCTACGTGATGATATTTTGGGACCCATGGGATCATGTTATTGTTGAATTAATTATTTTAAAAAACGAACACATCACACTCAGTCATATTCATCTATTGTAAGGATATTTATGGGATCAAGTTGCACGCTGCAGCATGCCATATTGGCTTTATATTTATTATTACTATATAGAACGGGGCTGCTCGCCTGCAGCACGCCGTATAGGATTTATTATGATACGGATCGGGACTGCCCGCCTGCAGTAGGCCATGTCGGCTTTATATCACGCTTGGGCTGAAGGAGCCCCTCCGGAGTCAGTACACACCCCAGTGAGCGTGGATGATTATATATTCCGGATGGACTTTCCAGGGCATGGACTTGCCTTACTTATTTATATTGTGGTGAATTTCCCTCGACATGGATCTTGTCCGTATCATTTACATTTGGGAATAAATTTCCCTAGGCTAGATTTGCCATAAACAGTACCGAGTGACCGAATGATTTTTGACCAGTGGTACACGAGGTCTTTCCATTGAGATGTCATATTCCTCATATCATGTAGTATTGATCTATTTTTGCTTGTACTGTGTTCAACTGTTGAACTTGAAAGCATGCATACATTTCTGTACTATTATTTATGCACTGGACTGTACCTGTGGAGCTTGTCACTACTTTTAACCCAGAGGTTAGTCTTGTTCCTTATTGAATTGGTTGTACGCATACTACACTCTGTACCTCGTGTGCAGATTCAGGAGCTTTCGGAAACGGCGACTATTAGATCTCAGAGTGCTATCAGTTGGAGACTATCAAGGTAGCTGCCTGGAGTCCGCTGACCTTGACTCTCTTTCTTTCAGTTATTATACTGTTCTATACTTTCAGACAATGTTTTATCAGTCCGACTTTGTATTCATATTAGATGCTCATGTACTTAATGACACCGAATTTTGGGAGTTTTTATATTTGTATTTGTGAGATTTATTCCGCTGAATTTAATTATTATGTTTTTTCAAATTTAAAGATATGGTGGTTTATTGAGATTGTCGGCTTGCCTAATATTGAGATAGGCGTCATCACGACATGTGAGATTTTGGATCGTGACAAATTGGTATTAGAGCCTAGGTTACATAGGTCTCACGACTCATGAGCAGGTTTAGTACAGTCTTGCGGATTGGTACAGAAACGTCTGTACTTATCTTCGAGATGCTGTCGAACCCTTAGGAAAATTTCACCTTCTTGTATTCTGTCATGCGAATTTATTGATTCTGGAAGCTAAATTTCTGTAATTCTATTCTCTCACAGATGGTGATGACACGTACTACAGGATTGGACGGTTAGCCACAAGTGCCACCAATTAGGATCGCGAGAGGCTGGGGCCGTGGTAGAGGTCGGGGCCGAGGTAGAGGTCAAGGTGTAGCTCGTATAGTAGTTGGAGCAGCACCTGTAGCACCAGCAGTTGCTCCAGCTTAGGAGCAGATTCCATATATAGCTGAGCCGACTGGACCAGCTCAAGCACTAGTTGTGCCCATTGTGATTCCAGTACTTCAAGAGGCTCTGGCCCATATATTGACAGTTTGCACTAGCCTTTCTCAGGTGGTTTCGGCTCAGGCATCACCTACCACTTCTCA